>OX578141.1:26590092-26805092 GCA_951213105.1 Amaurobius ferox | reverse complement strand
AAGTATTCTTAAATAAGTTATTATTATGCTGTACAAATTGATGCGTACTTTACAGAAAAAATTTTGTACATGTACAAAAATAATTTATATAGCGAATATAAAAGGGTGCAATATGCATCCGTGATTTCAGCTTTATAATGCTAGAATTTTTAATGCCAAAAGAATGTGACATTTCATATTTTTAGTTTTCTTTAGTAATATAATTTAATAGTTCCCTTTTATTTAGTAAAACATATAAATAGTTCACGTTTAACTGCATCCTTCTTAAATAGAACCTTATTCGATCAAAGTTGAAGAAACCTATATTTATCATTAATTTAAATACATTATTGATGATAATGGTGAATGTAAATACCTTCAATAAATATAATAATGTTATTTTAAAATTTAAAATGTCATCATAACGGTACACTCTAGTAAACTTTAATTCCTTGTAATAAATTACGTATGAAAAGCCTTTTCTCGATTTTACCGTGCATTTTTTGTACGAATTTCCGATGATCTGAACTTGAAAGTCAAGATCTTTGACATGGTTTATCTGGGCATCACTATGGAGAATAAATTAAAATGGTTTCCCCACATCAACAAATTAAAAGTAAAGGCTCAAACTCATTCTGGTTTATTAGAAAGACTGACTCCAAAGAAGTGGGGCATAACATCCAGTCTCTTAAAAGTTTGGTATGGCTCAGTTTCCCATAGATTCCTTACTTATGCAGCTAGCTGTTGGGGATTAGATCTCCCATTAGACACTAAGCAAAAATTTCAGACCGTGCAAAGAGAATTCCATTAGTTTGAATGGCAAAATCATACAGCACTTCGATAGCTACTTTGCAGCAATTAGCTAGAGTGCCACCCTTACGTCTTGAAATAAAAAGGGGAGTCATAATTCGGAAAACATTCAGAAAACATTAGTAAACGGCCAAATAACTTACTCACCTGGAAATTACGAAGCTAAAGACCAAACGTGGAAATTCCACCCAGCTAAAACTGGAATAAGCCACCTAATACAAAGCCCAAAAATTAATTACAATTGTGTGCACATCTTCACAGATGGATCTAAAATAAATAGAAGATCAGGTTCAGCATTCTGCTTCTTTGACAAAGAGATCTGCATAAAAACTTAGTCACCACGCTTAAAGATCAAAAATAGTATTTTTCAGACAGAATAAGGGTCATATCATTTACTGATAGTCGCTCTAGCCTGGATTGTTTAAATCAACACCAGTTTCGAAATATGATGGTCAATAACATTAAGATGACACTATTAAGCTACCAAACCAAAACTTGCTTTCTAACATGAATTCCAACACCCAAAGGTAAAGCAGGGAATGGATATCCCAACGTTCTGGCAAGACGAGCAGAAAACGGCAATACGCTGAATTTTGTCCAGCTACCTTTGCCTCACTCAGCTTTGAAGACCGACCGATCTGCACAAATCCATGATGGAAAGCTTGCAGGAAGAATGTGACATTATAGAGGTTGGGCGAGAGACATACATACATTTTCCTAAAGCCTCGACAGAAAATAAAGCAACAGGATTTCGGTTAATACAATTTTTAACAGTACATGGTTTCTTCCCAGCCTATTTAATCAGATTTGAAAGAGCTCGAACGGAAAATTACGTTTGTAGGATAAGGGGTGATCTCCAGCACTAACTTTTTGACTGCCCCTTGCAAGCGCCTATCAACATGCGACGGCCATCCGATGGTCTTTGGAACATTTGGACAGATAGGTCTTCACACAAAGAGAACTCTATGGCCAGAATAAGTCAAGCCAAGCCAAGACGCTTGTTTCGGAGTGCCTGGCTCCGAAGGACTCTCCTCCTCAGAAATGAGATATTGTCCATGAAATTGGGTTTTCCAATAGCAATATGTGATGTGATTACGCACTCGTCATCTACGTGTTGATGTCAGAGTCGGCTGATGTTCTGCCAGCTTTGTCTTGGGATGGCTGATAGTGGACTGTGGCTGTAAGAGAAGAGGGCGCGGCCAGGGGAAGAGCGGGCCAATGGAAATCGCGAGGAATAACTTCCCAAGTTGCGATTTTTCAAGATGAAAATTACCTTATGTAAGCAGCAGAAAAAACATTAAGATTTAAGGTTTAAATTGGGGTATTAAATTAAATGAGTTGAAGTTCAAATAAGCTTACATTTTAAAGTGAGGTTGAACATTTTAAAAGAAGGCAGCGTAAAGTAATGTTAAAGTTTATGTTTTAGTGAGTTATAAAAATTTGAATTTAAGATATGAGTTTGAATTAATTAAGTAGTTAGTTACGCGTCACAATTATTTATCAATTATTTAACAATTATTTTACAATTAATTTTATAATCAATTAGCATTCAGCAAGTGTGCTGAGGCAAGAAGCATCTTGGGTGAGACCTGGCTGGCATTAAATTCGTGAGCTAAAGCAAGCCAATGTTCTCGAGGATTGCGGGCTCATCGGGTGGGATGAATCACGAAGCTCTATTTCACTTTGGAATTGCCTAGGCAATAACCTAAGTGAAACAGAGTCCATCAATCGCCTCCCGGCGAAGTGATTAGGAAACTCCTGCTTGGGGCGTTAGATACCTGGGGCGCTTCCACGGAGGAGCCGCAGGACCATAAAGAAGATGTCTAGGTCTTCTTTTCCTGAGATAGGAATGTGTGGAAGGGTCATAGCTACTATCAACGTTTCTCAAGCAGGATTTACTAGTGTTTTTCCAGAAAAAATTTCGTGAAGTTTTCCGAATATGCCGATCAACGTCTAGGACTTTGGGACCTTGGTGATCGTCCTCGTTCTGGATAAACCAGGGTGCATTTACAATGCAGCTTGTATAACTTTGTTTTGAAAAACTTGCAATTTCTCTATATGGCTTTTTGCAACCGATCCACTGACGGGGCAAGTGTACAAAAAGACCGGTGCGATGATTTGTTTGTAGATAATCTGCTTATTAGGGAGGGACAACTGAGATTTTCTACAGAGAAGCGGGAGGAGGGATATAAAAGTTTTATTTGCGGTCGTAATTTTATTTTGAGTGTGTTCTCTGAAAGTCATTTTGGTGTCCAATGCGACACAAAAATACTTGATAGAGTGAGAAAAGGGGATCGGTTCATTGAAGATTTTAAGGGTAAAGTTATGAGTATGTAATCGGTAGTTGGATTGAAGAATAAAGACTGCACTCTTAGTCGGATTAATTTTGATTCTCCAGGTCACGAGCCAGTGCTCAAGGCTATGTTTAATGTAGCCTATGTTTGTAAAGTGTTAATAGCATTGTGTGGTGAGCAGCTTCTAGAAATCAGGGCTGTGTCATCTGCAAAGATGGCCAGATTAATTTGCTGGATCCTGGGTATATCATTAATGAAGATATTAAACAGTAGCTGACTCAGATTTCCGCCCTGTGGAAAGCCGTCCCTGATTGATCGAAGGGATGTGAGAGTTTGATCAACTCGTATGCGGAAAGAACGATTAGTAATATACGAGTCGATGAGAGCCAAAAATTGTGCCGAAATACCAAGTCGACTGTGGCCAGAATAATATCCCTGATGTCCTATCTGTCAAGTATTTCAAACGATCTACCCAGTAACTCTTAACAAGCCATTTTATTTTCATTTTATTTTAATATATTTTACTTATTTGTTTTTATTATTTTTATTTTAATTTGCTCCTTTATATACTAATTTGCATTACACTTTTTTGTATAATTAGCACATACTGTGTGCTTTTGCTTCTGCGTTTATGTGAGTGTGACCATTTACCCAACAGAGTTTAATATTTTATTACATATTCTGAAATCTTGTGATTATCTCCATATATACGAGAAAGTGTGTGTGCTAGCTTAGTTGCAGTAGTTTACGCAATTGCCCACCTGCATTTTTCGACTTTCATGAGCATACAGACACTTATTGGTTTATAATTATTTATGGTTTAATTACTGTATATATATTGATTTGTTTAATGGTGTTCGAATTCAAATGCGTCAACAAAATTTCTATTTTAATTATTTTCATAATTATTTATATTTTACAAGTGTTTAAAAGCATTTATGAGTCACATGTATTTATAAGTCAGAAAAGTGTATGAATGCCCAATAAGTGTGTAAATATTTTATCTTTGTTCATAAGTCATCAGGTATTCATATGATTTGTTATATTTTCCCATTATTTACTTTGTTACATTAGTAGATTTTTTTTTCTTTTGTACACAGTTTCTATCTCTTACAAGTATTTTCTATTTTATTGTCAACCGTCACACAGTTAGTGCATTCCACGACGAGGGTTACATAAATCTGTAAATACAATGGTCTTTCTCACCTGCTTTTTCTGCTCAAAAAAATGTAGCTCTTGACCTGCTCGTACTGATGCAAAAAACCTGTAATTTGTCTTTGACACAAATTTATGCTTTATTATGTTTCATTTCTGCATTTTACTTTGGAATCGATATTTTTAGTTGTTGTTGTTACTGATGACCTCCTATTTCGGCGGAGCCGATTCAGGATCAGTGACGCAGGAAGCAGGAAAGAACGAAGAACGACACAAGACGAGAGAACAAAGTTTTATTACAAGAATGCATCACTGACGAAGGTCGGAGGGGGTGCAGCTTCACATTAAGTCAAGGACCCAGAAGGCGGAAGACTGGTTTTATCCTCGAAAAACGTCCATGCCTTATTCGGGATTCGAACCCGAGACCACAAGACAGCAGCCGAAGACGCTATCCACTTCACCGCCTGTTTTTAGTACAATAATGTTATGTACTACAAATATAATAATATGTTCAATTCGATATTTGCATACAACGAACATGAATTTATAACTTAAATATTAATTTTACTAAAGAAAACTATACATTTCAAATTTTGGAATGCCTTAATATAAACTGCGCGTATTATTGAAAAATAATATTCTTCCAGTTTACACCCATCTAATGTAGTGAAACAGGATGTATAACTGAATGATGCTGTTCGGAACATCAAACACGAAATGAATCAGATGCAATATTATCAGATGCAAGGACTTCCTGTATCTTGAATTTTGTTCAACTTGAAGTACAAAACTTAGGTAAAACAATATAATATGTGAATTTTCCTTACTATACTACGTTACTTTAACTTTCCCTATATACATTTTTTATCATGGCTTTATATTATTTCTGTATTGCAATTTAAATTTTAATCGCTTTACAAATATTAGCGATTTCACTATATATTTTATTACGGATTAAAATACTGTATTTTTTTCAATTATTTAAATTCATGAATGAATTTATAACATGAAATAATGATTGCTGTAAAATTCATTGTATTTTATTCATATATCATAATCTCACTCATGCCAATAGAAAAAATGTGGTTCAAATCCTACACGTGTAAAATTGGTCCGAATACGTGCAAAATATCATGTGTACATCATTTAAATGCATTATTTATATTGATAAAATACCAGTAGAAAGTATAAATTTTGACAATTCATAAAAGTGCCGCTTTTGAAAGAGGAAATTGTTTTGATTTATGAGCAGAAATTATGTATTACCAGGCTCAAATGATCATATTAAAAAGAACATACTGTGATAAGAAACGAAAATTATGAAATTAATCCAATAATAAAGTCATACAAAAGCGTAATAGAATTACAGGCATAGTTTTGAAACAGAAATTGTCAATATATTTAACAAAATTACTTTCACAGAGATGCAAATTTCTATATTTCAGATTAATTCCAAATTCCGCCTTTGATTAAACTTTCGAAGCAAGTTCTAAGTTCTCGTTTATACTCTAAAAGCATTTCGTTTTCTCGAGTTTAGTTGCACTAGTTTACGCAATTGCCTTAATACTGCTCTTTCATGATTAAATTAAATCCAATGTAAGAAAAATATAAGATTATTTCTACGACTACGTGGGGAAATTAGAGAGATTCTCGAGTCGTTAAATGGGTATTTGGTTGGAATGTTTGGACCAAGTAGTTTTAGATGGAAAATAATTTTTAGGAAACGAAATAAAGTGTTTTAGTGTATTTTGCATACAAAATTAGCAAAATATAGTCCCTACTACTAATAGAAAATAATTTATGCATTAATGACGTTATAAATTAATTGGATGCGTTTGTAAATGAGTTAAGAACTTTAGCAAATCATTTTTCAAATTAGAATCCTGCTCTTAATGCATTTAGTATTATATATATATATATATATATATATATATATATATTGATCATTTATTCAGAATGGTCAGTATAGTAGAAGTAAAAATAAGATGGTCTGAAGTGAAAATTTGAAATAAAAAACTATTATACGACAAACTTGTGAAAATGATAAATATAATATTATAAATAAAACAGGTAGTAATAGGTATGAAATACTCCTCTTTCCATGTTCCCCATGTAAGGTAAACAGTTGAAAAATTCATTACGTGGTACAGATTGGTGAATATAATCCCTTAACTACACCATTAGATTAAATTTTTAGTGTTATAAATCACATATGTAATACAGGTACTTAAGGTACTAATCCCCTTGTTTCCTGCATAAACATCCATGGTGAAATGCATGAATAGTGTATAAGATGAAAAGTTGCAATCAGAAAAATTTGCACGTGGAACTAGGCCTTTCTGACTCCCAAAACTTTTTTAATGTAAATAAATTGAAAAAAGTGAAAAACATTTCCGAAACCATGTACGTCATCAAGGGTTATACCTGGTTCGTTAATGCTGAAATTCTTCATTTCCGTATGCATTACTATAAATTGTATTACAGAAATTATATATATATATATATATATATATATATATATATGTGTGTGTGTGTGTGTGTGTGTGTGTGTGTTGAAGGCTCAGACCACTCGGCTGGCCGTAAGACTTACAGAAGGTATTTGAGTGGCCGTATGTGTGTGTGTGTGTGTGGGTATGTGTGAGTAAGATTTCAATATAATGTAGGGATATGTAATAAATAACTACAACGTTTATTAAAAAATACTGTTACTCAACATGCACAACAATGCATCATCAATAAAAAATTAAAAAATCAAAGAATCATATTCAATAACTAGTAAATGCCTTCAATTGCGTTAAAATAGTTTATAGCCATAGAACATCTTCGTCAGAGTTCAATATTCTATTCTATAAACCAATACACTTTTTGACTAGTGACTCTACACTATTGTTGAAACATCCAGTAGTTGGACCAAGTGTGTAATGGAAGAAAGAAAATCAACCTACTACTAAAATGAATAATTCTTATATTAATAATTCTTATATTAATGAATAATTCTTATATATGAATAATTCTTCTAAGAACTTACTTAACTTAGATTCTACATAGCTAGAAAGAGGGGCGCCATCTAAATTACTAAAATCAACAATTTAAATATATGTAAGGAATAAAGCAAATTGTTTTCCCAACTATTTCAGGATCACTGTCTGTCGGGCTTAGAAACAAAAAAATACTGTTTAAGCTGCAGAAACCAGTTATTTTGTTAATTATATTTTCAAAATTTTTCCCAAATAGTAGCTATAATCAAGAATAAGTTTACTTAAAAACTCAGTGAGTGATTCTTAGTATGAGTTATTACAAATATTTATAGGTAAATGCTGATTAAATAATGTGTTTTAAATAAGCTTTTATATAAGCATGAGCTACAATGTTGAATTTGACATGTTGAAAAAGAGTAGTATTTCCTTTTATACCTAAAATATATTTATTATTACATAAATCTTAATATTTATATCTAAAAACTAACGAAATCACCAGATAAATTACAGATCAGTAAAATAAATGCTTTTGGATAAAATTTTGACAAAAGTTGTCACTCAGTTTCATTAATCTGAAATGCAACCAAATCGCCAATGTAAGCATTAAGAGGTTTGGATTTGAAAAGTATTTCTCATAAAAACATAGATATAAATTAGCCAAAATACAATTGACCAAGAATGTTATGATAGCAAAAATGTGTTTAACATTTTAGCGCATTTCACCAAAACCGTATAACTTAAAAATATCTTTATAATATTTTATTTTAAATCTCATATCAGTTTGGCTTTTCACCCTTGTCTTTCCTGATACGTGGATTTTGGTTCTCTTTATTGGTGCGAGTTTAAATATTTATAATCGTGGTTTCGATCTTAATGTTTGATACCATTTGGTAGTGTAATCCCCTTTAAGTATTATATCTCTATTTATTTGTTTTTTTACCTATTACTTCGCATTTTTCGATCAGTGCATATTGCTCCTGCCTTGATGAGGAGGACTCATAAAATTCTTAAAATAAATGTAGTCCGCCTCATTTTTTATGTCTGTTTAACAAAACTGTTATGTCTGCAGTACAAAAATTTGCTCACAAACAGAATTAAATTCAGTATATAAAACAGTTGACTTTTAAGGGATCACATGCCTTTTAAAACTAAAAAATCTCAAAATGTGACCGTCATGTTTTGTATTTACATTAATTATTGACTTATCAAAATGGATTTTAAGGAACATATTTATTAAACTACTACTTGGAAAAATGGTAACAGAAAATATCAATTTATTTAAAATATTTTTAAACAATTAAATTAAAAATTATTATTTTCTCGACAAAATGTTAAAAGCCGTGCACTGCGCCCAACTTTCTAATCGCATGAAACCTTATTTCAACTTCAAATTTTTAGAGAATATAGAAATGATGTGTTATCAAATTGACGATCCATGACAAAATATTTTCTTTAACAAAAAATTTTTAAACAAAATTTGAAATTTTTGAAATTTTGACAGATGGAAGAAATTACAATTCGAAAAGTTTTTATTTAAAAAAAATAATAGCAAGTCATTTTAAACATAAATAGTTTATATGTGTACGCAAAATTTTAGGCCATTCCATTCAGCCATTTTTTTAAAATCATGCGCGTTAAATATAAAAACACAGTTTTATGATAATCAACGTTAAAAATAACTTTAAATGACTCAAGTCAACCAAATGTGTTTTTTTTGTAAAATCTTCATAAAGTTTATATATAATCTTATTTGATATTCCTATAGTTAAAATAAAATGCTTAATGAGATAAAAATAAATATTTTAACATTTTAATTGAAAAGTATATTCGAAGACACACAGACCGAAAATTCCTGAAGCATGAAATATTATAAAATAAATAGTATTTTCAATTATATTAATTATAATCTTATAAATGCTTGATAGAGTATAATATAAAAAATTATGAAATATTTAAAAATAAGTAGTTTTTTCAATTATATTCATTACAAGCAGCAGCATACCGGTTCTTCGTACTGAGTATATAATATAAAGAAACTTATAATTCAAAATCATGTGCTAATTATTAAAATATTAAAATTATTGCTCTTAAAGAAAAGTTTGAAAATATATGTTATCAATAAGCAAACTTATCTTCACAGGCAGATCTGAAGAATAAAACATCCTGGCCCCTTTTTAAAGCAAATGTACAAAAAATATGAAATTGAATCAATATATACAAAATAAAAGCGCTAAAATTGTATAGGACCCGTACTATTTATATACTCGAATATCAGAAGATATAACATGTATTAGTTGATTACATGTATAAATTGAGAATATCAACAAAGCCGTAATTTATTTCAATATATGCAAGAATAAAAGTACTAAAATTATATGGGAATATATATATATATATATATATATATATATATATATATATATATATATATATATATATGTATATATATAACCCCGTACTACTTATATTGTCGTAGATTAGAAAATATGTCTGTGTGTTAATAGAAGATTACCCGTATTACAACATGAGTCTAAAAAAGCTTTGCCAAAATAAAACAGATGACGTAAAAAATTGAAAATATCAATATCCCCCGTAATCTTTATACCAGAAGGTCGTAATTGATTCCAATATATGCCAATATAACTGTACTACTTATATTCTCGTAAATTGGAAGATATACTCGTGCATTTGTTGAAGATTACTCATATAACGTACTATATATGTGTTTCAACAATTTTTGTCATAATAAAACAATGGCATGTTAACATGAAAATATCAATATTCCTTGACTCAACAGTCCCCGAAAATATCAGTGATATGAATGTTTAAACCTGAAGACCTTAATTGATATTATCCAATCAAAAATGCAATGGCAATGAAATTTATTTTATATACATATCTTTATTATTCAAATCGGAAAAGATTTAATAAAAATCATATGCCGCATAAACACATTGGATTTACATCCGTTGCTAAACTACATGATATTATTTGCTTCAAATGAATTGATGGACATCTTCTATCGATATAATCGAATAATTCTATCGAAATAATTCTATCTCCATGCAAGGTTTGGCGAAATTTTTGTTAATTTAGCGACAATTTAAAAAATCGCTAAATTTATCGCCAAGTAGGACTGTAGAACTGACAGTCCGATTTTGCGACAAACTGACGAAACATCATCGCAATGCTATCCCCTAACAAAACACAATTAATTTCATTTATTAAGCGCAATTTTATCAATTTCATGATATTTTTATGGATTTACAAACATTTTTATCAATTTGGTGACATTTTAAAAATTTGCTAAATGCGTTAATAAGTAATATAGATGGTCTGGTCGACAAATACTACCTAAACATCGTTTCAGTACTCTCTTCTAAAAGAAACAAATTTAATTTCATTGAATTGCGTCGTTTTTATCCATTTGGCGACATTTCCGTCAATTTGGCAACGCTTAAGAAAAGTTGCCAATTTAGCGATATTTCGCGAAATTCTTAGCTCTGAATTTGCAGATCTGAAGAATAAAACATCCTGATCCTGTTTGTATATACTAAATGAAAAACTAAAATTTTATTAGAAGATATACCCTTTCTACTCTTTTTCTGTTTCAAAAATCGAATAAATGAATTTAATGGGTAAACACAATATATGAGTTTATTAGCTAAACCCGACATATAAGCTTGAAAACTCTTTGTTAAAATAAATGAAAGTGATGTACGCAGTCCGCAATTAATATAATTAAAAGAAAAATCAAACCGTTCATTTATAAAATATATTTTTATATCCATTTATTTATAATTCAAATCGAAAAAAAATAATAATAAAAATCAACAAACAGATCTAATTTAAATACGTTGTTGAGCAATATGATATAAGTTAGAATCTTCCTCATAAAATGCGCATTTAAATAACCATTTTGATTTCTTTATACTCTTCATCGTTGAGTAAAAGCCTTTGAAAAACAAACCGAGGAGATTGGTTTTCCATTTAAATTCATGTTTCAAACAATTCATGTTTTCAGAACGTGACTAATTCGTGCAAACTCAGATATAAAATTTTAATTCAATTTCGAACGATTTTCAACCTTTTCGTTTGGATAAACCACGGAGTTAGAGAGTAGAACTCCCAGGAACAAGTTTCGTTTTTCATTAATATCTCGACAACTCCTAGTCTTAGAAACTCGAAACTTGGACTAAATTTATGGGGGCTATTTCAAGGCTATCCACAAAATTTCATTAAATTCGTTTCAGCCGTTCTCGCGTGATGATGAGACAAACATAAGTTTAGCTTTTCACTAATATCTCGAGAACCACTGGTCGTAGAAACTACAAAGATGGACTAAATTTTAAGTGGAGCTATTTTCAGGTTACCCACAAAATTTCATCATATTCGGTGCAGCCGTTCCCCCGTGATGATAGGACAAACAGACAGACAGACATACAGATTTTCAATTTTATTTATATAGCTAATCTTTTAAATGATTGATAGCGTATAATACAAAGAAAATTATGAAATATTAAAAAATAAGTAGTATTTTCAATTATATTCATTATAATAATCTTATAAATGCTTGTGATCGTATAATCCAAAAAAATTAAAAATATTTTATCTGTACTTTTAACTGCATATTTTTAAAGGCGAATTAATTAACACGAATCTGATACAAGGAAATAATATTAAATTAACTGATAATGTAGAATATAATTAAAAATGTTTTAAATTTATAGACATAATATTTTTCTATATTGCCACTGTGTTATTTTTCTATATTGCCACTGTGTTATTTTTATATATATGTGTAAAATTTCTTGTAATGTGATTCAACCATTTTAGAAAAATCCTGCGTGATCGAATATGTTACGTTATCAAATAGAAAAACATAACGTTTATAGTTAAAACTAACTTTTACACATTGTGTGCATGACTTCCTTATAATTGCTGAATAGAATGGCATAAAATATCACATTATTTATGCTTAAAATGACAAAATGTTATATTTTTGAAATTAAAACGTTTTAAATTATTAATTTTTTTATCTTTTAATATTTCAAGAATTTGAAGTTTTGTTTAGAAAAGAAAGTTGTTAAAATTTAAACATATATTTCCTATTGTTTGTCATTCTAGATATATGCCTTACTTCCCTACCCTATAATTTTTTTAGGTTGAAATAAGATTCCATATTGGCAGAAAGTTGCGCACAGTGCATGTAAAATAATTTTGTTGCATATTATTTTTCGAATATACACATATTCCCGTATATGTCATACTGGACGACTATCACTTTCTGGAAACAGGAATTTAGCGTCAATTGAGTTATCGGGTGTTATTGCAAAATTTCAGATGCGAATGTGTGGCATTCGTTTACTTGATTTTTATTTGCCAAATCAGGCAAACTGTCTCTTTCATAATGCAAACTAATTATGCAGACTTCAGCCACTTCTTAGAACAGGATTTCAACCAAATAATTATGAATATATTATAAGTTGTGAAATGTTTCCAGAACTCACCACGAGGAGGTAACTGCCTGAGTTCCATCCATGCGACATTTGTGGACATACATTTAACACAGTGAAGCAAATTCATTTTCGACGGTGTGAAAGTTATATTTATAATTTCCTCTTAGAGAATCAACATTGCTGCTATTAACAACAGACTGGTATATCTATTGAGAGTTTTACGTATTACAAAATATAATAATTTTAGTGACCTAAATTTTAATAATGTGCGCCAATCTGTGAAATGTTAAATTAAAATTTTAAAATACTTAAATCTATAAATTATCCAAAAACTAAGTTTATATACATATATACTATTAAAATACTATTAAATAAGGACTAAAGAGACAAAAGAAAATCTTTAAAAACCAATTATTCTCAAAGGTTGGAAGAACTAATCTGATGTCAATAATTCCAAAATCCACTAAATTTAATAAATACTAATGTTTTTAAAGCTCTCATTACTGACGGTTCAAACTTTATAGAAACATCTTCCTTACTATTATACGTGTTCCCGGTGAATTTTCATTTTTATTTCACTTTCAAAATTCTATTTTTGAAGGTTGATGATCGGTATCCATAGATCTCGATTTTATTAAAACGCAACAGTTTCACACAGATGTGTAATAATTCTTAAGTTGAAGGTTTACTTTCCTTTTCAAAAAAAGCACCCTTCATCATAAGATTTTTGATTCATCAGAAGCAAGGCATTCAAATGAGTCACAATTAAATTAGCAATTAAAGTCAATGCACCTTAATTAACTCTCTTTTTTGGAAAGAGGACTTAAACATTTTTATAATTTAAAATAAAAGTATTATAAACGGCCTTGCTAAAACTCTGTGTGCCACTCGATAAAAATGTAAACAGTCACGCTGGCCTTATAATGCTGTAAGGTGGAAATATGAAATTTAACTGTTTTGGCTACAATCCACGTTCTAGTACGAATTTTTGCATAAGGTTTGTGTATAAATGTTTATTAAAAGTCCTTTTACTTTATTTCATTATTGAAAAATATTTTTTGAAGATTGTATGTCACCTCTTAAACGATTTTCGAGCTCTCCCGACGTATTTCCAGCAATATGGCGTCCCACAACCATAACTCTCACAACTTCCGTGCGTTTACGTTATGGCATCATAATTTCTATTTAGTTGTCAAGTGAGTAGTTTACTTTTATATTATTGGACACGAGTTTTCATCTTCTATATAATAAAAGGCAATGTCTGTGTGTCTGTCTGTGTGTCTGTCTTATACACTATACGTTTCGCGACCGCGCGTCGGAGAGTTACGAAATTTGGCAATCGGAGACCCTGGGGGGTGGGAAGGGGACACGTGAAAACCGATTTTCGAAATTCTAATTATTTTTTTATTTATTTAATGTTTTATGCGATTTCGACCTTTTTTTGATTTTTTGCCCTTTTTTCTCCTCGATCCAGACATCGTAGAAAAAAACAAATCACACCATCGGAAAGAGCAGAGAATTTCGAGTAGAAATATATCAATTTCAAATCTCAGAGATAAATTCTAATATTTTTTTATGATTTTAAAGCAAAAGTCACTTTTGACTCAAAAAAACGATTTTTGGTTTTTAAATTCTCGCATAGTAAAAAGTACTCATAATTTCGACTAATAATTTACATTTTTAGAAAGCTGAAATATCTGGCATTCTTACAAGTCTAATCTGGTCCAGAAATAATGAAAATTGCCTTCAGGATCGCAATTTTAAAGACGTCATGATTTTAAATTTCTCGGCGTTCCGTTCGTTTCTCCCCCGCTGAAGCAGGGAAGGTGGTGGGTGGGGACGTCAAGGTGGAGGTGACGTCACGGTTCTGAATAGAGCGCCTTTGCTCTATATAAATTATTATATTTATATTTTAAATGATGGGACGATCTGGATTTTTTAAATGTATATTTTAACTTTTGGATATTTTAAATGGATATTTTAATTTTATGGATATTTTAAATGATGGAACAATGAAACAATGGAATGAGGATGATGGAATTAAGCATATGGTCATTTTAAATTGCAAATTAGCGCGCGGGAAGTTAGCGGTAGGCCCGGGTTCGATTCCCGCCACTGCCAAAACTGCCGCCGTGTTTACGTGGAATATGATCACGTTAAATATGTGGGTCCGTAAGTCCTTCCGAGAGGTTGGTGGTAGGGGAAGGAGGATACGGCCCCTGTGGATGCCTCCCCCACTGGGTTCCCGTCTAAATTGGGTGAATATGTAGAAAGTTATGGAGATTGTCGCGGAGGGCGCGGCAGCCCAGTGGTTAGCGCGCGGGAATTGCACTCAGTAGGCCCGGGTTCGATTCCCGCCACTGCCAAAACTTACGCCACGTTCACGCAGAGTATGATCACGTTAAACATGTGGGTTCGTGAGTCCTTCCGAGAGGTTGGTGGTAGGGGAAGGAGGGTACGGTCTAAATTGGGTGAATAAAAAGAAAGTTATGGAGATTGTCGCGGAGGGCGAAGTAGCCCAGTGGTTAGCGCGCGGGAATTGCACGCGGTAGGCCCGGGTTCGATTTCCGCCACTGACATGGAGTACGATCACGTTAAACATATGGGTCCGTATGTTTTTCCGAGAGGTTGGTGGTAGGGGAAGGAGGGTACGTTCCCTGTGGATGCCTCCCCCACTGGGTTCCGGTCTAAATTGGGTGGCACATCCTGGCCTTCCAACCAGTTACCAGGCCCGGGTTCGATTCCCAAAATTGCCGCCGTGTTTACGCGGAGTACGAGCACGTTAAACATGTGGGTCCGTGAGTCCTTCCGAGAAGTTGGTGGTAGGGGAAGGAGGGTACGGTCTAAATTGGATGAATAAAAAGAAAGTTATGGAGATTGTCGCGTAGGGCAAAGTAGCCCAATGGTTAGCGCGCGGAAATTGCACTCGGTAGGCCCGGGTTCGATTCCCAAAATTGCCGCCGTGTTTACGCGGAGTACGATCACGTTAAACATGTGGGTCTGTAAGTCCTTCCGAGAGGTTGGTGGTAGGGGAAGAAGGGTACGGTCCCTGTGGATGCTTCTCCCACTTGGTTCCGGTCTAAATTGGGTGAATAAAAAGAAAGTTATGAAGAATATCGCGGAGGGTGAAGTACCCCAGTGGTTAGTGCACGGGATTTGCACTTGGTAGGCCCGGGTTCGATTCCCAAAATTGCCGAATAAAAATAAAGTTATGGAGATTGTCGCGGATGGCACGGTAGCCCAGTGGTTAGCGCGCGGGAATTTCACTCGGTAGGCCCGGGTTCGATTCCCGCCATTGCCAAAACTGCAGCCGTGTTCACGCGGAGTACGATCACGTTAAACGTGTGGGACTGCAAGTCCTTCCGAGAGGTTTGTGGTAGGGGAAGGAGGGTACGGTCTCTTTGGATGCCTCCCCCATTGGGTTCCGGTCTAAATTGTGTGGCACTTCCTGGCCTTCCAAGCAGTTACTTTACACCTTTCTGGTAGTTACCTTACACCTTTATGGATATTTTAATTTATAGATATTTTAAATGGATATTTTAATTTTATGGCTATTTTAAATGATAGAACGATGGAACGAGGATGGTGGAATTAAGAGCCTAGCATATGGTCATTATAAATTTAAATTAGCGCGCGGGAAGTTAGCGCGCGAGAATTGCACTCGGTAGGCCTGGGTTCGATTCCCGCCACTGATGCGGAGTACGATCACCTTAAACATATGGGTCGATAATTCCTTCCGAGAGGTTGGTGGCAGGGAAAGGAGGGTACGGTCTCTGTGGATGCCTCCCCCACTGGGTCCTGGTCCAAATTGGGTGAATAAAAAGAAAGTTATGGATATTGTCGCGGAGGGCGCGGTAGCCCAGTGGTTAGCGTGCGGGAATTTCACTCGGTAGGCCCGGGTTCGATTCCCTCCACTGACAAAACTGCTGCCGTGTTCACGCGGAGTACGATCACGTTAAACATGTGGGTCCGTAAGTCCTTCCGAGAGGTTGGTGGTAGAGGAAGGAGGGTACGGACCCTGTGGATGCCTCCCCTACTGGGTTCCGGTCTAAATTGGGTGAATAAAAAGAAGGTTATGGAGATTGTCGCGGAGGGCGCGGTAGTCCAGTGGTTAGCGCGCGGGATTTGCACTAGGTAGGTCCGGGTTCGATTCCCGCCATTGCCAAAACTGCCGCCGTGTTCAGGCGGAGTACGATCACGTTAAACATGCGGGACCGTAAGTCCTTCCGAGAGGTTGGTGGTAGGGGAAGGAGGGTACGGTCCCTGTGGATGCCTCCCCCACTGAGTTCCTGTCTAAATTGGGTGGCACTTCCTGGCCCTCCAAACAGTTACCTTACACTTTACTGGTAGGTCGCGCCAGCGAGTGTGCCATGGTTAGAATTTGCCACGGTCAGAATTTTCAAGGGTAGCGAACAGGCTGGTCGCCAAAGGCGGCTAGTATTGTAATATATCATAAACCCAATAATGCGGATTTATATAAGTTTGTGGTGGCATTTGATCATATGGTGTATCTCACAGATTGATCACTACAGGGTAAAAAAAATCCTCGTCAAGTAAAAAGAAAACAAGAAAGATCAATCATGCATAAATCATTGATTATGAAGCACTTTCCAACTTCAATGCAATTTTATTTAAACAAATCTAAAATACGATACATTCCTCGGTATTATTTTTAAAGTTATCTAAATAATACAATAATTTATTATATTTGAAAACTTCATCGAAAACAAATGACATTTATTCGAATGACTTCATCGAAATATAACACGCCTGGCTCTTTCTATAAAAGCAGCATTTCATTCATGAACTGTTTTCCATGCATTTCATTCATCACAATACTATAATAATTTATTTTATTTAAAGTTTAAGACCATGGAATTACAAGTAATTAAACTCTATGCTTAAAACTTCATCGAAAAAAATCGTCTTTCTCTGTGTAAAATCACTGAATATTTCATTCATATCAGCTATATTGCAGACTCCATGAGCTAAATAATATTTTTGCGTTAAAGAAATGCAGCAATTCTTATACAACTCATTTTACTTCTTTTGGTATTTAAGTTCTCCATAAGTGAAAATTAGGATTCGATGTAAAAATAATCAAAATTGGATAATCATTTGAACTCAAATATATTGTAATTGCGTTGTTTCAGTATGTAGATGCACAGAATTTAAGCAAAAATAAAGCTGTTTTAGGACAGATACAACACAAAATATGAATTGAAAAGAACTTTAAAAATCACGATTTTGACACAAGATGTTTGCTTTATTTTATTTTAAAGTGGGTCACGTGATCTCTTCATATAATGGTCACGTGATCGCTTCATATAAAAGGTGTAATTACTATTTTAATTTTTATTTTAAAAACTACTGAATATATTTTGCTGAAATTTTTTTATATATTTTATGGGATAATTTCAATATTTTCTAAAACTTTCGAAGCAATTTGTGAATTTTAAATCCGCTTAAAATATGTTTGAAGAAAATGGTCCCATAGGGTTCAATGTATTTCATTTTTCAACCCGGGTTCAATCCAAAACTAATTGGGTGCTATTATTCATTTATATTCCCATAGGTCCCATAGACCGTCTGAACAATATACTAAAATGTCATTTTGATAAAGTCATTTTTACGGCAATTATCGTGCTAACGGACAGACAGACAGACAGAATGAACAAAGTCATAAACTTTTCAACTTTGTTGCAAAGTGTTAAAAACGATCTTCTTACAAAAATGTTTTGAAATCTTTAAATGTTTAGTGCCAAGTTCTCGCAGGACCATAACTGATCTCGCATATCTAGAGTATCCTGCTAAAGGATTCTAACTCTCCACGTAATCACACATAGCTAGTTTTAGTCGTAGTTTATTTTTAACACTTTACAACATAGTTTAAAAGTGTTTATGCTTTGTTCATTCTGTCTGTCTTGTCTGTCTGTCTGTCTGTCTGTCTGTCTGTTCGCTATCACGATAACTGCCGTAAAAATGACTTAATCAAAATGAAATTTTAGTATGTTGTTCAAACGGTATGTGGGACCTATGCGAAAATAAATACATAATATCACCCAATTAGTTTTTTATTGAACCCGGATTGAAAAAATCAAATACATTGAACCCTATGTGACCTAATTTTTCAAAACATTTTTTAAGAAAATTTAAAATTCACAAATTGCTTCAAAATTTTTAGGAAATATTGACATTATCCCTTAAAATATATAAAAAAAATTTCAGTAAAATATATTAAGTAGGTTTTTAATTAAAAATTACTTAATATAGGGAAAAACACAAATTCAATTAAATTCTGACTTTTGGGATACCCTCCAGAAAGAAAATAGAGATATATTATATAATAAATATATTTCCAAGAGTTTAATCATTTCGTATATGAGAAAGGCTTCACATTTTAAAATAAATTTGGTAGATAATAACTTTTCAGTTTTTTTAAAATTTTATATAACTCTTCATGATATACTTATTTGATGGCATTTTTAATGCACTTTCCTACGTCCTAGAGAGTTAAAATTTGGTACACAGCTTAAATTTGTTGAACATTTTATTCCACAAAAATTTGGAGGATCTTTAAATATAGATCATACATTTTTTTTGAAATGGCCTGCAAATAATCCCCGTTCACTTCTATAAATCATTGTTGTAATATTGTTAAAAATTCTGATGTTGGCATCACATGTCTTTCCCTGCAGACTCATATTCACGTTCTATTTATTTCTTCAATAATAATTTGAGTTTATCTGCACAAAATAACAGCCATAAGTATTTTAAATGACATTGAATTTGCAAGTTAAACTTAAATTTGGTTCTCATTTGATAGCTGGACTTATTGTCAAAGGTGGCATAGCGAAAACGCAAAAAAACTAGAATATCTCAAGAACTAGTCCTAGAGTAATGGGGTTAGTCTTATTCTTTTCGTTGTCAAAAATCACCTATGAAATAGGAATTTAATTGATATAATTGAGAACAGGTAGTTTTATCTTTTTATTTAACGATTTTAACGGGCCATTAATAAGCCAAAATAGCCCGTTCCTTTTTCCCGAATCGTACAAGAATAACCTACAAATGATTTATATACCAAATTTTGTTAAATTTGGTATATAAATCACTTGTAGGTTATTGAAATATTATACACCAAATTTTGTTAAATTTGTTCCTTTAGTTTTTAGCTAGAGTGGATAAAGGCAATTTCTGCCGGCCATTTCGCAAAGAAGGCAGATTCTTTTATTACGAATCGTACTATAATCTAATGAACATCAGGATTTCCCAGAAAAAACATACCTACCAAATTTTATGAAATTCGGTCCATTAGTTTTTCAATTAGAGTGGATGTAATATCCTCACAGACACACAGAAATATACACAGATACACCCTTACACATACAGACGTCTTCCTAAAAATAGTTTTTTCGTATTCTAGAATTAACAAAACGTGTAGATCCTTCGAAAATTCGAGTTCCGATCTTCGGTACGATTCCAATACTTTGAATATATACACACACACATATATTATCTGTGTTTCTGGGTATTATCTGTGTATCTGTGTATCTAAATTCCGTGCCTATGCAATTACAATAGTTGTGATTTTAAATGATCCCTAAATTTTTATTATTTCTTCAACGAAGCCTAATTTTAACTTATGCAGAATGCAATTATCTCAAGCGATTGTAGAGTGAGTTACATAGGAATTGCTGAATTTTTTCACACAAAATTATTTAGCTCTGGAGTTTGGAATACAAGTTATATGAATGAAATATTCCTTGATTTTGCATAGAGAATCAGATGATTTATATTTTGATACAGTTTTAAATATTTAAGTATAATAAATTACTGTAGTACTGTGATAATGTAAAAGATATCATCACTGAATGTATCACATTTTAGAAATTTTTAAATGAAATTGCATTTCAGTTGGAAAGTGTTTCATAATCAATGCTTTTGCATGATTGATCTTTCTTGTTTTTTAATTGACTACGGCTACAAAGGACTACGTGTGATTTGAATCAAGTTAAAATTATCAGGTTACCCTATACCTCAACGTATAGTTCCCGTTCTACTGGAACTTAGTGAAAACAATTTTGAGATTTGAGAATTTTTTTAAAAGCAGGTTTTCATTTTTTGTTCCGGCTGAGAGTATTTTACCTTGAAATTGTGCTGTGTGAGACTTCAATACTTTCTATAGGAATAGTTTTCGACATGATTATGTAACAATAATATAGTAGGAATGACAAATTTTGCCTTTCCTCACATCAGAGCACACAAAATAATGCAACATTGATTAAAATAGGTTCAGTAGTTTATGCCATAAGTCCATAAACACTGAAGAAAATGGCCGACATGTAATATTATTTTATTTTTTGTAAACTTAAATCAAATTTGTTTCCGAGTTTTAAAAGAAAAGTATATACTGGTACCTCCCATAAGAACACATCAACTGGGCTCTTTTGCATTAAAATCGATTCAATAGTTAAGACTGAATGTCCGTCAACATTGAAGGAAAAAGTGACTTAGCTGAGAATTGTAAAACTTACCCTTTCAAAGTTCTCTGTTTCGGGTACAACTGCACCAATTGCAATTTTTTTGTTTAGCTTTTGTCAGCTTCGTGTTCATATTACAGAAAGATCAAACCCATAGATATCTTGGGATACTGAGCTACAAAAGCATGGAAATCGGGTTTTCTGATCCCACGCATACCATACAATTGCCCTCGACTGATTTAAAAATAAGGATTTTGCGGGACGGAGCGCTGACACGTTCCTAAATATATATAGTAAAACAATCATTTGGTTTCTTCTCCTAAATTTAGCAAAGATGACTATTTTAATTTTCGGGAATTTTATGGAGGAATCATTTAATTTCATAGTTTGGATTAAAATAATTCTATAATGAAATATCTTTCCTATCACAGAAATACGGTTATTGCCTTAAGAATATTCCAAAATTAAAAAATATTATTCCAAATAATTTGAATGCAAATATACAGAATGTCAAATTTACAGCATGATATTTCGTGCTTTGCATAATATTTTGAAACGTACTATTTACGCAGGATTTTCCAAATAATCAAAATATTTCATTACTAGAACTAAAATACTCTAAAATTGCAAAATAAAATATTTCATGAATTTTAAAAGCTTTTGTCTACTAGACAAATATTCTTTAGTTAACAAATACAAACTGAAAAGCCATAGTTAAATCACATGAATTTATATAATGGAAATTATAAAAAAAAAATATTACATTATGAACATATAACAGAATGAGCTATGTTCATGGTTTCTTATTGCAATTTTAAGACATTAAATATATAGTTTTATTTCATTTAATTATAACTAGTTCTTGCATTTGGATGTATTGATGTAACTAAATTTTAAGCAAAACACATATGTATTTTAAAGAATATTAACGAAGATATTCAAAGTTATAGATTTTGTCCCTGACTTACTTTTAAAAATATGAATTATCATTCTACTTCGAAAGAAATGTAGTATATTGTTGTTTCCTACTCACAGGAAACGTGTAATTCAAGTTAAATTTTCGTTCAATTCTTTGCGTAAGACTTCATATGTCACAATCCCCTATAGAATTAGACAAATTATTCTTGAAGTATGAAACTTGCTGTTCTTCTTGAAATACAAAAGTCAATCTTTTTCGCTGACATTTCAAAGCCGTGAAATATACTATATAGAATAAAAGCGAAAGTGCTTGCCTAATCACATCAACACACTTTCAGAGTAAAAAGAGCAGCATTCCTTCCAAAAGCATTTTAATTTTAAAATTTCGAGCACTCAAAAAACTTTAAATCACAGTGTATTTCCGAATTTTAAACTCAATGATAGACTTTTATCGTTCTACTCAGTTTCAGTAAAAAGATATATGGTACGTTCATTATTTAAAACTAGAAAATCTACCTGACGGTACCCGGGATTTAAGATGTAAAAATTTGCTTAAAATTATACCGGAACTCACAGCCAATTCTACAAGATTAAAGAATGGTTTAATGGTACTACCACTTATAACAAAATAAACAAATAAATAAACAAAATCAAAGGGTTACGTGGGCACATGACTACGCCCCGACCGCTGCACCTTTCTGAAAGTTCTTGTGGGGAGCCGCAGATCCCCCGATGGTGGGGGATAAGGTTCGAACTCGGAAACTTTAGATTGCTGAGCCTGTACTATATCATCTGGTCCACAAGGACCCTCTTGGGCTAGATGGCATAGTACGGGAGCAGTAATCTGAAGGTTCCGAGTTCGAACCTATCCCCCACCATCGGGGATCGGCGGCCCCCAAAATGGTGTCCCGGACGTGATTTGAACACGCAACCATCGGATCTGGAGTCAGCAATAGCTTTGGCAATAATCAACAATAGCTCTGGAGTCAACAATTGCAATAACTTTGGCAATAATCAACAATAGCTCTGGAGTCAGCAACTGCAATACGGCCACGTAGAAAATGTACTCGCCGTTGATCGGGATTTAAAACAGGGACATTGAATTGAATTTCAGAAGTGGTAATTGTTCGCTGCCCCCAAAATGGCGGCCCCCAAAATGGTGCCCCGGACGTGATTTGAACACGCAACCATCGGATCTGGAGTCATCAATAGCTTTGGCAATAATCAACAATAGCTCTGGAGTCAACAATTGCAATAACTTTGGCAATAATCAACAATAGCTCTGGAGTCAGCAACTGCAATACGGCCACGTAGAAAATGTACTCGCCGTTGATCGGGATTTAAAACAGGGACATTGAATTGAATTTCAGAAGTGGTAATTGTTCGCTGCGTAAGTATGCACCCGCCCTTCTAGTTGGTGTAATATGGCCTAAATAAACGTTTAAATACGCCTTAATCCTTTGCGCGAGTACATAATATGCATTGGGTCCAGCGCTGGGCATATAGGCCACTGCTTCCATTGTGTAATAAATGTATTTATAAAAAAATTCTAATCGAATGATTTTAGGGAGTGGTGATGATGCCTCATTGACATCTTATGTTTTCCCAGTCCCTTAGAGGTACGTTGAGGAATTCAAATTCCTTGGTTCTTTCCTGTAGTCCTTGGGGAACGTAAGAGTAAAATTTTGAATTCCAAGAACCAGGGTTTATGGAAACATTGAAATTATTCTCTTCGATCACCTCCCTATTTCTTGTCACCTTAAAGGCGGATTACGAAGGTATAACCTATTTATAATTACTTATGATTCTTGCGGAACATCTTGGAATGATTTTAGATTTCCAGCTCTCATTTTTGCTGAGATATGAAAATCTTGTTTCTATTTCGCGCATTTTAAGGGTAGGTTGTGAAAATACCCCGCCAGAGATTTATGACCCTTGAGAAACATTTCTTGAAATTTTGGATTTCTAGCTTGAGCAGTTTACGCTAATGTGGAGATACGGTGGTGAGTGTATGCCATTCATATAATAAGTTCAATTAATTACTAAACTAAATAATGCGAGAGACAGAGGATTTTATACAGTACTAGAACATGTACCCGCCGTTGTCCGTAAGTTAAAGCGGATAGTTATATAAAATAACAAAATAAAGATTTTTGTACATTAGCGCAACGAGCGTGAAACGACGCCTTCTCCAAATCACAAGACCCAAACCTATCACTTGCGGAGAATATACATTAAAATCTACCAGCAGAATCATTCTCGAGACACAAATAAATGCGCAAAAAGTTCCTTTAAACTCGAAATTTATTACTATCTCAGAGAATTTACTTCCAATTCCAATCAAATTTTAGCCAATGCTCATAATGATAATATAATACCAAATTAAAAATATTAGGACAACATCTTTTACATTCCTAAATTTAGAACATCTCGGGAAAATGAACTATAACGCCCTAGACACACTATAACGACAGCAAATACGGGATCGAAATGATGTCATGTTCTCCTCCACACACGTGTACGAGAGTAAAGCGGGATTTGTCGCTAAAGAAAACATGCCTCCAATCAGACACTGTTCAGGCTGAGCGAGCTCGGCACAAATTCAGAAAATCTATTAAATTTTCGGATTTTCGAAACCGCTATTCCCAAATTACATTCGTTATTTACACATAAAAAACACCGCGAGGTTCTATGCCATGTGGGTGGTTCTGTAAGTGTAATTTGACGAATTGTCTCTAGAGCTGCGTGAATTATATAATTTTAAAGATTTTTAGGGGCTTTTACAGATATTAATAAATATCTAAAATTTTTAGAAACTTCCGTACCGCCACGTACGTTGCCGTATTAACTTTATTTAAATAGAAACAGTGAGGATCTTGGTGCTAAGTGGGGTTTCGGATATTTGAATTAACAAGAATGTTCTCTAGATGCGAGCCGCAGCTAATGAGTTTTGCTTTTAATACTACAGATTGTAAACTGCTTTTGTTTATCTTGACATGTTCAGCCAAAATGAAAAATGTTAAAATGATCTGGCGTCAAATGTATCTGGCGTCATATATTGAAAAATTTTCTTATCAACTGTGAAAAACTATTTCTATTAGAATTCGTCGTTTCTGCCTTTCTGAAATGCACTTTATAGTTCAACCTTTGACGGAATATATATCAAGTAGTTCAACTAGAGAAGTTTCTAGTATCGGTGAATCAGAAAAGAATAAAGCTACACTATTCGAGCAAAGCTATTGAAATTTCTTTCCATTTTTATTTTCAACATATGTCGTATTTGTCATTTTATTTGTGTTTTACGCAAGAGAATAATAGTGCTGCGAGTTCATAGAAAGAGTTTTCGTTTTTAACCATATTATTATTTAATAAATACATTCTGGTGATCAGATATATGCCAGTTTGAACAATAAAATTTGTGCCCTAAATAAAATCTAAATACGTCACATTCTTTTAAACATTCAAAATATATACTTGTGTCCAAATCCATATGTGAGTATTTAATATATATTTATACAGGGTGTCCCCAAAACATTTACCTCGGCTTTTATTCCTTAAATATTGATCTTATACATATATAATATATTACAAAGTTGCGTAAAAAAGATACATAATTTTATGAAATCGCTAAAAATTTTCAGAGGGTTAAATTTTAAGAAATGTAAAATTTAAATTTTATACGGCCCCAATACAAAAACATTTCTAATAACCAAAATGTGTCCCATACACTGATAAGGTGATGTACAAAATTTTATCACAAAAAGTATTGTATCACAAAAAGTCCTATATATATATATATATACAGGGTGCCCCAAAACATTGACCTCGGCTTTTATTCCTTAAATATTGATCTTATACATATATAATAAATTACAGTTGAGTAACTACTGTAATTTATTAAGTACTGTAATTTACGTAGAAAAGGGTACAGAATTTTATGAAATCGATAAAAATTTTCAGGGGATTAAATTTGAAGAAATACAAAATTTACATTTTTATACGGCCCACGTAGTATAAAAACATTTCCAATAAGTAAAATGTGCCCCATACACTAATAAGATGATGTACAAAATTTTGCATTTTATCATAAAAAGTCTCAGATATATGTTTAAATAAAGTTGGTGAGGGATTAATCACAAATTAAAATGTAAATGTTTGCAGCAAAAGTGCAAATGACGCAACGCAGAAATGTATAATAGGCGAATAATATCTGCCTCTTATCTTTAATGAATATTTGGCATGGACGGAAAAAATTTTGAACAAGCTTTGTAATCTTTGTGTAAAGTTATTATTTCTACACAGTGTAGATATTTTTGCACCAATAAAAAGCAAAATTATTATTCATTTATGTAATCATTGTTTTCTTTCGTAATTTGTATATGACCCCTGAAACGCGATCTGCCGATGTGATTTTGCCCCTCTGAGAACCCATATCGATGCATCGAAAAGTGGTTTAAATCAGTATTTTTGTCTTTTCATATTTCCGGGACTTTTTATGATTAAATTTTGTACATCACCTATGCTGAAATTTTGTACACCTATGCTGAATTTTCGCATTCATGAGGACCATGGTTCTGTCCCCACCGGTTGCGTGTTTTACTGAATGTCTCTACAAACCATGAAAACTTTCTGCTGATCTTGCAAAATCGTCTCTCCAAACACACAGCTCAACTTAACCATGTCTGTTATAAACATCACATGGATCTCATATATTTTACAAATGAAGAGGGAACGTCATACCTGTTCACCAGAGACTACTACTATAAAAAGGATGTTTCTGCTGGATTGTACGTTAAAGCGGAGAGTTATGGAAACATTTGGCTGTAACGAGTATTGAGAGATGTTGTTAATTTACGGTGAATGTGGGCGTAAGGCAAAATCAGCTGTAAGGCTGTATCGTGAACGTTTCCCTTGTGGCGATTGTGCGTCGCCGGGCCCCGAACCCGGGACCTGATGCATTGTAGACCGACATTATAATCACTGAGCAAAAGCTAGCTCCTCCTCTGTTCTTATAATTCGGGTTTGGCTCGTGTGGCATCTTTGATAGATGTCTTTGCTGCCGCACACTCCCCTGAGGAGGCCGAGAGGCGTGTCGCCTCGGCGTGACGTCAGAGCCGGGAGGCGTGTTGCCTCGGCGTGACGGACAGTTGTGGTCAACCAGGAAGGGAGTGTCAAGGCTTCTGACTCCTTGTGGTGCTGCCATCTCGTGCTGAGAGGCGAAGTCGTTGGAGAAGGTTGCGTCTTTCAAACGTCCAGTCATCATTGAGGCGATTGTGCGTCGCCGTGGTCCCGAACCAGGGACCTGATGCATCGTAGACCGACATTATAATCACTGAGCAAAAGTTAGCTCTTCCTCTGTTCTTATAATTCGGGTTTGGCTCGTGTGGCATCTTTGATAGATGTCTTTGCTGCCGCACCCTCAAGGCCCGAATCCTACACGGCAGAGCATCTTAAAAGTTTTAAAATGATTAAGGAAGACGGGCTGCGTGACCAGCCGACCTCGAATTCGTACACCTCGTAATGTAGGAAGCAAAGTGCAATGAACGGAATGTTTAATAGACAGAGCATTCATACCTGGTCGCTGGAAAATCCGAGATATGCCGTCGAAGTTCGACATCAACAACGCTGGTCGATTAATGTTTGGTGCGGAATTTTTAATGACAGGCTCCATTGGACCAGTATTTTACAAGGGCACGTTAACTGGACAACGGAACTTGCAGCTTCTGCAGAATATAATAACCAACTTTGTTGAGAATCTACTGTTGCACCAACTCCTAAATGTATGGTTCCAACATGACGGCGCACCTACGCATAAGATTTCAAACGTTCAGCAGTACCTAATACAGACATTCCAGAATCAAGTCATCGGGTATGGTGGTTCCGCCGAGTGGGCCCCGTGCTCACCTGACTTGACCCCATTGGACTTCTTCTTATGGGGACGCATAAAAGGGCAGGTATATGCGACCCCTCAGCCAACAATGCAGGATCTTTGACGACGCATTACTGATGTCTGTGCGTCCGTAACACTTGCCATGTTGCACAATGTGCAGCGAGAAATCCAGTCCAGAGTGCAAATGTGTATAGTGGCTAACGGAGAGCATTTTGAGCAATATCCTATTGTAAATAAATGATTCTGAAGAGAGGGAAGTGTCTCAGTTTCTTTCTTCCACTCTTTATGACATGACAATTTTAGAAACCGTAACCAAACAAATGTTTATTTTTTGCATTCTGTTTTGAGTATTAATGTGCGCAACGTATCTTTTCGTACTAAATCGAGAGTGCTCTACAACTTTCCAATTGACTTTTTTCACGTATCTTTCACCATTTCCGAGATATGACCGCTAATTTCAAAAGTTGCCGATATACAGCATTCTAATTTGTCTCATCGAGTAATTGAGTAGCGCATAGCCTTTTTACTATACCTAGACACCAACTTTATGGCCTGAGCTGTCACCGTTTAGAAGTTAAGGGGGGTCGAAAGCCCAGGCCGACTGACTCGTCCGAAGACATGAGCAGCACAATGGACGTCCGAAGTTAAGGGGATGTAACGGATACAAGTGAGCACCCTGTATATATATATATATATATATATATATATATATATATAAAGAAAAAAGTTTAAAACACTCATAAAACCGTTAAGGCGGATATCTAAAAAGCAAATAAAACAAAAAACAGGCTACGGCTCCAAAAAACAGTGTTATCCATTCTTTCAAAGTTTTCGATAATCGTGGTCACATCTCGGTCAGTTTCTAAACTCTTGGGTTTATCTCTCCGAAAGTATGTACTGCTACTTCTACTTCCTCTGGTCTGGATTATTCCCACTTGGTATTAAGCGAGGAGAGCGTTCAGACTGTAGCATGTGGTGGACTCATTTGAAGATTATTCACGGTGGCGACCTTTCGACACGTGAGTTGCTCTTTTTTGCAAGTTCGTATATTTGTGCGCTATATTTTTCATGTTCATATCTATGTGGTATTTTATATTTCATGTTTATGTGGTATTTTATGTTTTATAATTGAATTTTTTCCTATTTGGTTTTTTTCTGTTATTCTCGTTATTCCGTTGTTGGGCATAGATTGCATAATATTTTAACCACGTGTTTTTATGCAATCATAGAAACAACGGATTTTAGTATGTCTGTCTAGAATGTGCCCCTGAAGACGTTTCTGGCAGATATACTATTCTTTAATATATTTTCTTTGTCCTGGCCTCTCCGTGCTCTACTTTTCCGGCCCTTCCTCGTTGCCTTTTGCTATTCACTACACGCTTTTATATTGCTCGCGGTTTGATACTGTGGTTACTAATTCACACTCCTGCACTTTAGTATTTGTTATTTTAATTTATGTATATATATATATAATCAGTCAGTGGTTTGCATCTTCCTAAAATTCTGTCATATATGATTTTAAGTGTGCAATTGTGTTTTTAATTGACTTTTATATCAACATATAATCAAGTTACAATATACGATAGATATTCTAATTAATTTCGATATACTTGTGTATGAGGTGTCACATGAAATTAGAACATATTATGATATAAAAAGATTGTGTATATACGCATTGAGCTATTACAAATATTATTAATTGATGTATACGATGCGATTTTTAGATAATACGAACAATTTTAATATGTAAACAAGTGATAAAAGGATGTGGACAATAAATTTAATATGGTGTAAAAATGGTGTACAATACGTTGGCTGGACTGGGCCCGGTTGGCCCATGGTTGACAACTGAATGGTAACACTATTTATTAGGGTCATATAAAATGTAATGCTCAAGATTGCAAGATCAAGGAAAAATTGTAAACCTCACTGACGTGTTATGATGCATGTTATGACAATTAAATATTTCAATTTTGTGGTGCCGCCTATACTGCGCTCGTCAACTTAATCCAATTGACTCAACTAATGTGCATATCTGTAGCAGTAACATTCGTTTTCATATACATGATTCATGTCCACATTTATGCACACAAAGATATCATGTACACGAAATTTCATCAATTGTTATTTTTACACGACAAGATTTGTACCCGGGGGCGTGACAGCCCAGTGGTTTGCACGCGGGGATTGTACTGGCTACCCGATTTCGATTTCCGCCTTTGCCCAAGCAGACGAAGTATTCACCCGGAGTGTGATCACGTTAAACATGTGGGTCCGTAAGTCCATCCGAAAGGGTGGTGGTAGGGGAAGGAGGGTGCGGTCATTGTTGATGCCTCTCCCACTGGGCCCCGGTCTAAAATGGGTGGCACTTCTCTGCCATCTAAACAGATACCTTACATCTTCGAATAGGTCGGACGGTCTGGTTCGAAGAAAATGAAGAAGCTTTGTACTCTTTTGAAGATCACCTTTAAATTTTGATTACTAGTGTATATTTTCTTTTTTACACTTGAGCCTATTTTATGGCAATTATCAAAATATTAGCGGTTTTTAGTAATCAGATTTTAACAAGTTCTGGTGTCGCTACACAGCCGCAGAAGTTGCAAAGCAATGCAACAAAATGGGTCAAGTTCAGCGTGAGCATGTCGAGTGTGTCCATCGAAGAGTAGAAAATACAACATGAAAATGCATCAAAATTACAGCAAGAATCGCCAAGATGGATAAAAAAGCAAATTTTATAGATCGGGAAGACCTCCTTTGCTCTCCTATTCCCCATGTAACATACCACAACTTAGTAGAATCCTTGCGAAGCCATTCAATATGTACAGCCAAACTCCGCTTTTTGTTTTTATCTCACTATGTTTTGTGTATTGTGTTTGAATTTGTCATGTGGAAGTTGCGGATTGTCTGTGAAATGATGTTGTTCCTGAATGGATTTTGCAATATTTTGTGGTATTATTTCCACATTGTGTCATTTTCAACTGTCACTGCCACCCATTCCCTCGCCTTTCCTTTCATTGAATTTCCGACTGAGTCTGGTTAGAAGTCTGGTTTCCCTTCGACTGCTGTCGTTAAAGTATGTGCTTTTGAAGCTTTTATAAAAACAAATAAATAAATGTTATGTTTTTAATGTCAACCCACTACTATTTACCACTGATGAGGGACGTAAAAATGTCCGAAAACACTCTAGTTTGTGTGATTTTCAAGTTCGTCATTAAAAACATTTTAATTAATAAATTTGTGGTTGTCTTCATCTTATTTTGAAGTATTCAAGACGTTTTATGGGCAAAATGTAGCCCAACTAGGTACTAACTCGGTTGTCATAGTAGCATGGCTATTTAGTATATAATAGCAGCTTCTACATGCTATTTTGTGCAATGAATAGGCGTAAAAAGTCATCATCAAATCTTACAAGTATATACATATTGGCACTACGAGCATATAACTTAATGGTGAACATGAGTAAGTAAGCCCAAGGTTTTATTACATCTATGTGTTGTTTGAAATATAGTTCGTTCGTGCAATTAATTTCCTAAGATACTAAATGTTTTTATGGCTTAGGTATTGGAGCTTACAAATGGTTTAGATATTGAAGCATTAAACTTTATATGTATTTCCTCTTAAAAATTTTAGTTTAATGCTCTAGATAAAATATAATGTGTCTAAAGAAGATTAAGACCAAAGAAGATATAGCCCAAAACTTGAAAAATAGATAATAAATGATGGTATGTCATTTCAAGCAGTGAAATAAGTACGAAATTCTCATTACTTCTTTTATTATGACCAAATATCAAACATTAGTACACATTTTTTATTTCAACATTAATACACATCTTTTATTTCAAACTGACACTCGTAAGTAATCAGTCGCATAATGTATTTAATATTGAAGGTTTATACTTGAGCGGATAAAACAAATTTCAATTGTAGAATATATATTTTAAAATTCGTAAATTAAATATCGTTCATTATTGATAAAGGTTTATATTAATGTACATGTATCTTAGGAAAGTGTGTATAGGCCCTAAAACTTTAAAGCCCGTGCCATATCGCCGGTGGCGAAGCGTGACGGAAATGTGGGTAGACAGCGTCTGTCCAAACAACCCGCTATCAAATAAGTTTTATATCAATTGCACATTATTCAGAATAAGTACAAGAATTATTTCAAATAATGTATAATTAAATTGGACACAGATTCCTATCATGCTTCGCCATTTTTCCCTTGACATAGTGTCACAAAAATAATGAGTACTGCAGAAAAGTTACCATTCGCAGTTGAATGAGAGCTCATAAGTGGCGAAATACGGAACTTAAGAAAACAAACTCTTAAGAGTCCAAATACAAAATGAAAGTGAGTTTCTTAACAAAACGATATTTAGTACACGCAAGCTCGATAAAGCAACATTTTCTCCGGGCATTGTAATTCCTCGCGATGCTGCACGATATTTGAGATGCGGTTTTATCCCGAATCCAGATGTGCATAGTCATTGATGGTGGATATTTTGAATACCGTGTACATGACAGCAAATTCGATGCACCTTTATTGCACGAATTCGTTACTTCTGTGTTGACATAAATGTTCACAATTTTCACATGTATGGTTATTTCTGTGTTTTTGTTGCACCAAGTACCGCTTTGTAATTAAACATTTTACTTATCCCTGTTGGTTTCTGAGTGAATTTTCGCTACTAGGGGCACTCCAAGTACGTTCAATCGACAAGGTCTGTCAGGGTACAATATATGCACATTAAGTTCATGGCGGTACGGTACGCGGTTAAAAAGTTATAGGGTGTATATTATTTCCTAAGAATCCTGTATATTATTGAGAAACGAGTTATAAGCCAAAGTATTTCAAAGCTAGCAGATGTATATATGCGGTCCAGGTGATCCATATTAAAATATATCTCATGACATAATTTAACTTCATGAAATGAAATACTTTGATAAAGAGAATAAATGAAATATGTTAAAGAGAATTTGTGATGCAGATAATTTGCTTAACAACGGCTGTTAGCGAATTTCAAGTTTTATATTTTAGGATATATAAAATATTGAACACTAAGATGTTTTAAACGATGAAACATTATAAGATGTAGAGTGTCACTTCCATAGCTGTATTTGTGTTTATTATTAAGTATAATTAAAGTGCCTGTTCTGTTAAGTGTTAAACCTGTGTCATTAATGAAGAAGTCCTACATATATATATATATATATATATATATATATATATATATATATATATATATATATATATATATATATATATATATATATATATATATATATATATATATATATATTTATATCACTTACGATTCAGTTCATATTTCTTTTAACTTCTCAAATGTTATTTTTATAAAAAAAATATGACGTAATTAAAAATGTATATTTGTCGGTCCGTTTATCGGTTGTCTGGCGGAAAATCTAAGATATACATAGATAAGAAATTCCGTTCTGTGATTGTGCAGGTCCGGTCTTGAAATACATTAGAGCTTATTTTAGTTATTTTATGATGAAATATAATTTTGAATGTTTTACATGCAAATCTAGTCTTAAGCGATAATATTATCACATGGTTTTTATCTTAAACTATCGAATAGATAGACAAACATTATTTCCAATGAGATTTGAATCAAATATGTAGAAGAATTACGTCTACATTTATTTATTTACTCCTAAATGCATCTTAATATGATCCCATTTTAAGCAATTTCCTTTTAATTAATTTAAAGATTCACACGATTCTAATGTTTAACATTGATTTTGTAATTGGGTGTATAAAAGTTGATGTATATATAATAAATAAATAAAGAAATATATATATATATATATAATAAGAAAAAATGAGATTGAAAATTGATTAATACAATTAGAAGATGTATGTTTACGGAGTTGTAGAAGGGTCAAGGGGGATTGCGACCCCTTTTCCTGGTTTAAGCATGTTTTTAATCCCAGGAAACACTCTCAGAAACCACTACACGCCCGAAACAACAATCAACAGTATGCCAGGGGAAGAAACGGAATCCCGAAATGAAGATCTTAAAGTCACAAGAACATATAAAAGCATATAAAATGAAACAAGTATGAATAAAAATATATTCTAATCATGTATAAGGTTTTAAAAAGGATGTTCGTAGATGCGCAACGTCGTTAGAAGTCCATAGAAGAAACCCATGATATATTCCAGATGTAGAGATAGATAAGCTCATCGTTAAATAGTATCTAACTCCAAACGGGTAGAGTTGAGTTGTATCAAATCATCAAAATTAACATATATTTCTGTACGGTACTTTTTACAATATGCCATATAATAATGTCTTATGAAACGAGGTGTGTATGAATGTTTTAAGGCTTCCATTATTAGACGTTGTATGCAAATATCAATCTGTTTATCAGTTGATATACTGTATTGTTGATATATTGTATGATCAGATGATATATTGTAAATTTTATCTGAGACGGCTGACTATTCCCCATATTTCATCGAATATAAAACATACAGTTGAGCATTATTTCCTCCAATATACATTTCATCATTAGTGACTTCCATAATATAATAAATGCTTCTTTTCAATTTAAAATTAACTTACATTACTTTCGCATATGTGCAAGTGCATTGAAGTCGAATGTCAAATATACTTTCATTTTAACCTAAATTATTGATTGACCAAAAAATGTTAGTTTCTGTTATAGCTTTCTTTGAGAAATTCCACCCCAGAAAATTTTTAACTCTACTTTATACAAACCTTTGTTTATATGTTCCCATAATTAAAGTTGCAATTCTTATTGTTAATTGGAATAAATATCAATGGAATGAATATTATAAATATCTTCATTTAATAATCCCTTTGTGCAAAATTGCAGTCTGCAGTCAATGAGCATATAAAAGGGGAGTCAACCCCCCATAAATATAAAAAATCGTATCTTCTGAACTTGCGTTAACATAAACTGGAGATAGCTATAACTTTATAACATTTATATTAATGCCTTTATCTCTATATTTCTTTATATAAACTATAAACTAATGTAATATTCTTTATAAACTGATATAACATTGAAATACAGAAATTTGTTTGGTTCATAATATAAGTGTCTTAATTGTGTACATATTTACACCCATTAAAAGAAAACAATAATCATGTTGCATTCCAATTGGTTAGTTTAAATCTGAAAGTAGCTGTTCTCTTGCAGATTAATGAATAAATATAAAAGAAGATATACTATCAATCATATTATGGATATTTATTCACTGACAACTTTCCCGAGATTAGTTATATGTATTGACGTAAGGTCCAGATACGGAGCCCAATTCATATAAAGTACTTTACGCAAAGATAGGGGTGTCTGATTTGTGGGTAGATACAGTACTACAATAAATAAGCCAGATCTCCCCCTCCCGAAATGAAAACGATGTGTATGTGCAGAGCTTCTACTTTTCCCCCTAGTCAGAACATTTGGTAGAACGTACCCGTTGATAATTCTTTGGAAGCAGTCATACATGCATTCAAGTCCTTGTCCAGTATTAGACGGATAAGCTAGCTGACACTTGATTTATGTCACTGTATCTCCTTTAAATCAATAGATTGAATAGTGAATATTCAACTCACATATTCATCAACTGCCTAATTTCCATCTTTATTTTTTTTAAATGTTTTCTCTTTTATATATTATAATAAAATTTTCCCTCTGAAATATTGATGTAACTGGTTAAAGAATATTTGTAATACAAATACAATACATATTAGGATATGAAGTTACAAATACATATTAGGATATATAAATGGGGTTAAAATTATTACTAACATGATTAATTTTTTCAGTTTGCATATTTTTGAATTTATTACAGTACAATTAGTCGAATTTGCTTTGAAAAGATGGGACACCAACATAGCAGTTATGTAAACATATCAAAATCCAAATAACAATATAAACGTAACAGGTTTAGCTAAAAATAAGATTGATACCTAGAAAGTGACTTTAATATTCCAAAAAGACTATTTATGCACTGAAATTTGCATATTATTTTAACACATTTTTATTATCTATACATCACAATTTATAGTCATTATTATATATTTCAATTATTTACATTTATCTTTACAATCTTTAAAATTGGAGATCGCATGCCGTTATTAGTGTATATAAAATCAGTTTAGCTAAAAAAATAACTCCATCACAGGACGATAGTGTGTAGTACTTCATTAATATGTTCCTCTTTAAATATGAGAATTAGTAAGAGTGGAAATGAGAACTCTATTTCGGGGATTTCTCCGCCAAAGTATAAAAATAGAAAATACGTACAAACATTGTTATACAGTGATTGCAAAATAGCCCCACAAATCCACTTTCAGTTCCATTTATGGTCATTATATAAAAATTAAACAGTAAGAAATATGAATAAACGTAATTCAGAAAATGAATCTAGTATATAACGATTTATATTTGCTGCAGATTTATATTTGTAAGTAAAGACATGTGACTTTAAAAAAGAATAAGGATGGTGTTTTCTCAAATATCATCATCATTAATAACAATTTATGTGTATATTATTATTACCCAAGTAATTATTTTCCGATAAAATTTTTTAGGAATAAAATATGTATTAACTTTATATTATAAAATGATTTGAAGAGGTGTATGTAAACAGTGGATCATATACTACCATTCAGCTAATCATTTAATTAATTTAAAATGTAAACTATGGGACATTAACTTATTCCATTTTTTCGATTAAGTGCTAATATTGCGGTTAACTGTTAGGGAATTGTATTATGAGATTCTATTTGTAAGTTTTTGATTTAATTTATCATCAATAATTACACTTTTATTAATTTATTTATTTTCAATTTATTGCTTGTAGATTAGAGATTATTAACGTATCTAATGTGTAAAAGTTAAAGCCTTGAAACATAATTGATATATATATTTTAAATTTAATAATTAACATTAATATAATACTGTGAATTATAATTAAAATTATTAAATGTAATACTGTGAAAATTATTGAATAAAAATCGTTTTCGATTTTATATTGATGATATATTTGATTTGTATCCAGGGCAAAATTTAGGCATTCACACACAATCGACTGAAACTGGGTTAAAATTAATTTTCAAATGAAAATTGAGTGTTTCCTTGGTGACTGTAACACATTTGTAAATTATTACATTCACGGTGTTACTGAGATTTTGAGGACTTTCTGCGCAAAAATTTTCCAAGGTATCGAATAAACTAATTTTGTTCATGTTAACATAAACAGTTCTTGACATATTGAAGAGTTTTATTGGATAATTTGGAAATTAATATAAATATAGAGCTTTATAATTTAAGAACATTATGTTTTATACAGTGATAAAACCATTTCCAATTTTAATTTTATTTTAAACCAAGGCAGGAATATGAAAAAATAAGGGATCACGATTGCATTATTGAAGGTCATAAATTGGTCGTGAATTCGTCGTGATCATCTAGAATCGCAGACATTTACAATTAGATGAAGAAGTTGCGAAAGCGAATGAGAAGAATGTACAAAGGTGCTTTTATACTGTTGTATAGGAATACGAGTAATTTATATTCTTTCACTGCAATTTAAGATCACGGGTTTCTAAGAAAACCATAAAAGCAAAAGTACATTTTACTATTAGTTGTTACATTTCTTTGTCCCTGTTCTTTTTTTTTTCATTTTCTCCATTTGCGTACCAATCTATTGAATATAATTTTTTTCAACCTGTTTCCAACATTGTTAGATTCATAACACTAAGCTCGCATTTTCAAATATTTTAGTATTACATTTTAAAATATTAAATTTATATTACTTAAATATTACTTACTGGCAACATGAATGTCAAGAACATACTCATAAGAATAACTACACTTTCTCATAAAGCAGTTTGTGAAATCATTAAAACGTCTATGGAAATTTAGCATATTTTCTCATATTATTAGGATGGAACAGTGGTCAATAACAAATGAAAATAAAACTGGATCATTGTGCTATCGATATAAAACAGTATCAATAGATATTATTCAATTTATTTTTATATATTTATCGATATGATTAAAACTTAAATAAAAAAATGCATCCACAAATAATTGTGAAGACAATCATTATACTTGTCCTCACATTAGTGGAATTTCGCCTTGCCTCCTTTACGAAAATTGTGTCAGATATCCGCTTCACCTCCACAAAACTATACCCGGACAGAGTTCAAGCAAGTATGGGTCGAGTAGACTCCTGGGAAGAAATCACAGCGTTGAACAATTCCATGATTTATTCCCAAAACGGGAGCAAAATTACAGTTTTGAATATCAGATAATGTTCCCAAACCTAGAGCAATGAAATTTTAGCGTGTTAAATGTTTAACAGAATAAAATGCTAGTAATTACAGAACTCTTCATTTTGTTGTCACTTATATTTTACGGAAATTTATCAGATAAATTTTATAGACATTTAGGCAAAAGTCACCTTTATTAAAAAGAGAGACATTTTTCGTGTAATTTTTTTATTATTTATGGACCTTAATAAAAATTATAGAACAATGTGTATGTTTATTATACAGTTTTGTAAAGAAAACAATTATTTTAATGCTGTATGCCTAATTAACAATTTTATCTATTTCCTTTTTAATAAGATGTAGTGAAAAATATGTTAATGAGGGTGAAAAGAATGCAATACTGATTTTCGTAATATTAGGGCACAGGAGCGTGCGATGAGGTGAAGTACCGGAAGCAGCCCTCCATTCACAATAATTAAAAATATATCCATCAATTAAAGCATTTTTATTATAAAATATACAATGCTTTATTAGAAAATGCATCAGTTAATCACAAGTTGCGCAATTCGCTTTTATTTTATACCTCGGTACCAAACCTTATTTCCTTTCAACTGTTTTATCTCTGTCCTTTGATGATGATCAGCTGAAGAATTCAAATTCCTGATGGGGTTAGACCATGCGCAGGGAATAGTTTTCTATTTGCTGTAATCATTGTCAGTGTGCCAAGTATTTCGCAGTTAGCATTTAAGAAGCATGCGCTTCTTTTGCTTCATCTTACCGCTCGCCACAGTTAGGATATGTCCTTCGTGTGAACTTACCTATTTGTATTGTTAAATAAATACAGTGTTTTCTCATAAGAGTTCTCTCACAAACTTCTAAACTGTGTAACACACCGGGATTTAAATTGTCTTGGGGACAAACACCAAAGGAGGAACATGGACCAAAACAAAATAAACAGTAGTAAACAAAGCAAACAAAACGGGATTTATTTAGATGCAATGTGGTCAATACTTGTATATTTAAAATTGCAGCAGCAATAGGAAAGTGTTCAGAAGCAATCCATCATTGGGAAGTTACTAGACGGGAAAGAGTCGGCATGAGCGATTCTCACCATAAAACTGCACTTTATCGGCAATACACAGCCAGGAAAATGATATCAAACAGTAGAATGTGGAAATATTTCTTTCCGTATGACTCCAGTTTACCGGCAAAATACAGCAAGAACAAATGGAGTCAAGTAGTAGCACGTGATGAGGTCCGTTTCCAAATTGAAGTAATCCCGTTTGCTGGTATCCCCATATCAGACCGTACAAACAGACCACCAATTGCAGTAACGGTGCGTGCTAACCCCCACCGAACACGTGTCCCGATCAGAGCACAAATTGAAATAATGGATGTTGTTGCACCCACATAGCTCTAGGAAGATATTCCATCCTCCTACACCACATGTCACGATCATTCTTAGCGCAATCACATCAGCACTCAATTCCTCCTCGGTTTCCTCTCTCCAGCATTCTATCTCCCGCTTTTTATACTGTGTTTTTATCTATCGGTTTTGACCGGAATGAATTCCCCGTTTCAAGCATAATTGGAAACTTTCAACTCTGTCGTCGGCCAGGATGTACGTGCATTCAGCGAGGTCAAAGTATTACGCTCATGCGAGACTGGTGCAGTAGTTTTTTCCAGTTGCGAAAATTTAAGGGTGGACTGTGACGGGATTGTCATAACTCCACATCAATTACAATAATATTCAAAATGTTACTGTTCAGTTTCAATAAGTCTAGTCATATTATTGTGACCACCAGCTAATACCCGTTTTAACTGCCGTGTGCATCACGGGCAGCAGCTAGGTGGGCTCGAAGTGACTCAATAATGTGCTAATAGTGTTTATAGGTAAGTGGAGCCATGCTAACTGCAAAACATCTGACAGCTTTTGAAGGGTGCTTGGTGAAGAATGCATAGAGCGAAAAACCAGATCAAGGTGTTCACACAAATGCCCAATTGGATTTAAGTCTGAAGAATTAGGGGCCAGGGAAGTACTTTGAAGTCTTCATCGTGTTCCTACAAGCACTCTCGGATAGTTTTCGCTGTGGGACATTATCGTGCTCGTAGATCCCATCCGCCCCAGGGAAGCAGCATGGGTGTACGTGGGCTACAAGGATGGATTCATAACGAACTCGGTGCATAGTACTTTCCGCAGGCATGAGTGTACTCAGATAATGCCACAAAAACATTACCCAGACCATAACGCTGCCACCACTGCCTTGTGTTTTCCACACATGGTTGATGAGTATTTGTTCTCTGACCTTTTAAGGCCTTATACGCCAACATCCGTTCGTTCGATGATTTAGGAAACATGACTCATCGGACGAGACAATCTTTTGCCAATCAGCGAAAGCCCAATTCCGAAACAGCCGTGCAAGTGTAAGTATTTTCTGCACCTTCATTAGTATAGACCAGTGGTTCCCAAACTGGGGTCCCCGGACCCCTGGGGGTCTGCGACGAGGTTTTAGGGGGTCCGCGAACAACACGCAATATTTAACTAATCAATAGATAGCTTTAAAAAAATAAAATTCATTTTTTTTCTCCACTCTTATTTTAATTTTATTTTTTTTAATTAAATAATAATGAACTTTTTTCTAAATAACTTTGAATTAAATACATTCATGAAATTAATTTCAAACTGATAGGTTATATCTTCAAACAGAATTAAATTATTTGGGAGTAGGTTTCGTTTTGGCACAATGCCATGATTAACGGTGACAATACTCTGATGTAGCTCGGACGTCAAAGCACTTGTAACTTCAAACATTACTACTAGAGACCAGACTACTAGAGAATACTACTAGAGAGCGGATGACGTCAGCTTTGAATAGAGGGGGACGTAGCGAACGTCTTTCGCCTCTCCCCTTGCAATATGGTTTTAAGGGGTCCGCGAAATTTTTTTTTTCTCTGAGGGGGTCCGCGGACCGGAAAGTTTGGGAACCACTGGTATAGACCATCCGTCTGCTTCAGAGGCCCATAAGTAGTAGAGTTCGCTGAACTGTCAGTTGAGACACACTGCCGGTAGTTCGACCGTCCAAACAGTTACCTTACACCTTTCTGGTAGGTCGGACGGTCTGGGTTTCAACACTTCCGGTAGTCCACTGGTCCATTCGGCCAGTGAGTTGCTCCACTGTAACGCGGCGATCGGCCCTCACGATCCTTCGGAGCCTACGGTCACCTATCACATCAACGGAGAGTGATCCAAATCTGATAAATCGCTTCTTTTTGAAATGATAGCAAGGAGTTATATGTTTTCAGAATGCCTATACAACATCTTATATACCCATTAAGCCAGCCCACATCTTACCTTCTTTCATTGGCTAAGCGCTATTGACGTTAAATGCAGGAAGTAGTCATAATGTGATTCGACCTTGTATAAGACATGTTTTGATTATAATTGACACACGTGCTGCGTGAGTTTCAGTTGCGTTATCATGATGTATAAAATATTATCCATGACAACGCCCGAGGGCAGTTAATAAAGGCAAACTCTGTTCTCCACAGTTTCCAACCTAATATTGATATATTGGTTTGATACTGTTTGCTTCTTAACCAATGCTACATAAGTTGTCAAAATACGAAAATGCATGTTTTAACGATATTTGTCCACCATCCACTTACGGTAGTACATATATTACATTATATACTGGCAAACTACATAATTATCAAGTCGCTATATCAAGAATGAAAATAATAATAGAAAATTACGAAATACTTGATTACCAAGAAATCTAAAAAAATTCCTCATTAAATTGAAACTGTATATTTTTATAATCGAATTATTATGTCTGACTTTTAACTTGCAATTTTGATAGTACAACATACTACTTTAAATAAACGAAAAGTGAAATCTTCAAAAACAATATGAGATGTAAATTTAAATATAGAACCTCCAAAAACGTAGAGTGCAACAAGTTAAAAATGTATTCTTAAATGATATGTGAGAAATCACTACTATTTTAAATAATTGTAACTTCGGTTTATAATACCAACATAGACGGGAATGCAATTGAAACTAAGTATGCAAAACTGACATTTGAAACCTTTAATTTGAAACAAGAATTTGGAAAATACTTTGGGTTAAAATTATAAAATACAGAAACATATCTTCACATTTGGGCTTACTTTTGTTATATAGACTTTAAAAATGACTGTAAACCGTCACTGAAATATCGATTCTATAAAATTACCTCATTCATTTCACACATTCGAATGTTCTTACAATGCTCTGGTTTCATCATTCTTATAATTCCGTCATATTTTGAATCCCAAAAGATGACGGATTTAAGAAGATTCCAGTTTTCAAAGATAAGAAATCACAATAAACTTGTAGTGCTTGCAAGTCGAGTATCAACTAGCCCTCTTAATTAAAATACTTATTATCAAACAACAGTAAATCTCATTTTTCAAGTTACGGTTATAGGCATGATTTCCGAATCATCTCCATACTTAAAACCTTAGTATCTCCCAATATAACGACAGGAACTTTTAAAATATTTATTTGCAGACTGATCTGAAGATGTAGCATATATTTCTGACACCAAAACTGAGTGTTAGCTTTGAAACTCTGAAGTTTGTGCTCTCTTTGTTACGAAAACGACCTTTCTACATTTTTTTTTTGCATATGAATTTGTAGAATATGCTATTTCCTATCGAATTGTATCCTTGAATTTGCTCCACTGTAAGTGATGGCAGGATAAAAATGGAAGGATATTTTTTTATTTCAGCAGCTGTGCTTAAAAAAGTATTTTATTTAAAAACATTAGAAACGCCCTTTTATAGCGGATTAAATAAAGATATTTTACTTTCGAGCAACCAAAAATGGGAGGACCTACGGTTTGATATTTGTTAAGCTGCTTAAACTCTTTTTATAAATAATCGTACATTTCTAGAAAGCGCGTAGCGGGGGAAATTTGAGTTTGAAACATTAAACTCTCACTAGGGTTTCTACATTAGAACTTTCGAAATTGAACAGTTTAATTTGGAGATCTACAAAAAGAGAATGTGTTTTTATCTTTTGCTCTACACGTGATTCTATAATATGATCATTTAAATTGGTTTATTTTTTATTTCTGTTTTTTTTTTCATTTCTACAATCCTATTCAACGCGTCACAATTCATGCTGATGATAAACTCATTGCCAAAAGTTATTGATTTTGGAATTGAAATGAGATAGAGATGGAGTTATGCATATATTTTTCTACAATTGTTTAATTGTGTATATCTCTGATATTCAATTTGCGTCACAGTTAAATTATTTTTCACCCATTTTTACAGAAAATGTTATAATGTAACTAGGGTTGAAAAAAGTTGTTCAGCTTTCTTAAATGCAAATATTATACAAATAAATGTGTTAAGTGGAAGAAAATTCTTCTTATTACGAATTGTAAATTATTCAAAGGAATTCCATTGTAGTTAAGACTTTTTTTAATTAGTGATAGCAAAAATGTTATCATACTATTAACTAAAAATGATCTTGAAACAGTTTAATTTGGAGATCTACAAAAAGAGAATGTGTTTTTATCTTTTGCTCTACACGTGATTCTATAATATGATCATTTAAATTGGTTTATTTTTTATTTCTGTTTTTTTTTTCATTTCTACAATCCTATTCAACGCGTCACAATTCATGCTGATGATAAACTCATTGCCAAAAGTTATTGATTTTGGAATTGAAATGAGATAGAGATGGAGTTATGCATATGTTTTTCTACAATTGTTTAATTGTGCATATCTCTGATATTCAATTTGCGTCACAGTTAAATTATTTTTCACCCATTTTCACAGAAAATGTTATAATGTAATTAGGGTTGAAAAAAGTTGTTCAGTTTTCTTAGATGCAAATATTATACAAATAAATGTGTTAAGTAGAAGAAAATTCTTTTTAGTACGAATTGTAAATTATTCAAAGGAATTCCATTGTAGTTAAGACTTTTTTTTAATTAGTGATAGCAAAAATGTTATCATACTATTAACTAAAAATGATTTTAAAACATTTATTTCTCAATATCTGTTATAGATATATCTTAAATCATGGCTGATATGAATTCAGCATCAAATTCCAGAAGAAGGAGGGAAGGTTCACTAATTTCCATTCCCGGTTCTAAAGATGTCACTTACTTTTGGTTTTTCTGCAAAATTGCATGACTGTACGAAATAAGTGTATAAAAGAAAATGAAAATGCTTAAAAGTTCCGTAAGTGTATGCACCACTTGCCACCATATGCTCCTTCATAAATTTCTTGGTTTTTTTTTTAACTATACGTTATTTTATGGATGTTAGAGTCCTAACCTCTTAAATGTCAGTATGAACTACATCCAAAACTCAGATTTATGCATTCCACTTTTGAAAACAGTGTTTTGATTATTATAGGTCACTCGGGTGGTTTTCAGTGGCAGTGGGTTAACTGACTAAAATCTAAGTATAAAGCATAATTTGACATTGTCTTCCAATGGGAAAAATTATTCCGGAAGGCACTCATTCGAGGTTCAAACAAAGGGAAAACGTTAGGAAGGACCTAATCCAAAGTGGAGCGTATATCTCCAAATTATTTCCAACTTCAATGTATCATGAAATGTCCTGTTTGGCTGTTTGCTTCTGCGACATATGTATCCGAAAATTTGTCTGTAGGATAACTATACTTCTTCTTCTACTTTGGTATAGACTTTGCGGTCTACCAGACAGGAGTAAGGCATTTTGATGCACAGACGTTAAGTCATTGCCTTAAACATATCTAGCTCGTTAAGACAAGGTGGTTTCGGAGTCACCGCAAAATGCCACGTAACTATGTAAGTAGGCTCTGTTCACAGGTCATATAAATTATAAAATGCACAAAATGGATGGTCGTAAATGTCAATACACATTCCGAAAACTGTAGATAATTTTTCTGGATAAAACGTTGCCTAGACCCCAGAGTATACCACGAGGAGGTAAGTCTACAATGTACCCCACATCGAAAGCAGTAATTTCATTTATTAAACCATAGTTTTCATACGATTTTCTTATTACTATGAATATCCAACGTTACCCGGTATTTAAGAAGCAAATCTCTGATTAAAATTACATTGAAACTTAGAGCAACATTTCAAAATCCGAGAACTCTATAAGAAAGTGCTCACTTAGAACTGATAATAAATAATCTGATGTGGGCAACACATGACTTTCCTTATATAATGTAATGAATTTACTACTTTTACAGTAAAAAAATAGGATTTTCTTGTAGTAGATATTAATATTCTTTCCAAGATATTGAATTTTCGACAATTAGTCGTCATTTTCATTGATTTAGCGTCATTTTTATCCATTTGGCGAGATTTTCGTTAATTTGGCAACATTTAAAAAAACTCGCCAAGTTGGCGACATTCCGCCAAATTCGTCGCCAAAATCTCGCCAAGCGTCATGCACTAAGAAACAAGGGTACTTACGTATTATCGCAACCATGACAAAACGTAATTGATGTATCGTCCAATAAAGCTCTCGATCGATTCCAAGGACAACATGCAACAAAGTGATCTGTATGAGGACCCACGTTCGAGCGGGCTCGAACTGGTTGGGGGACGTACGCACCGCTGGGACTGTGTCGTCAGACAGGCCGGCTTCGCCGGACCAAGTCACAGAGCATACTAGACTCGCTTCTGGGTTTTTCTCAAGCAGTTCGACGTGGGTCCTCATACAGATCACTTGGCTGCATGTTGTCACGGTCCTTGCGCCGTGCGACGGTCCCAGAAGCGAGTCTAGTATGCTCTGTGACTTGGTCCGGCGAAGCCGTCCTGTCTGACGACACAGTCCCAGCGGTGCGTACGTCCCCCAACCAGTTCGAGCCCGCTCGAACGTGGGTCCTCATACAGATCACTTTGTTGCATGCTGTCCTTGGAATCGATCGGGATCTTTATTGGACGATACATCAATTACGTTTTGTCATGGTTGCGATAATACGTAAGTACCGAAACAAGTTTTTCTTAAAGCATATAAATAACTATTGGCGTTCAAATACAAAAGTATTATTCAAAGTATCTTTTTTCAAGAATGGAATGAGCTAGATCCACGAGAAGGATGTCACTCAATTTATCGCATGGTATTACATATGAAAAGTAAACATGTTTCTCAATAGGAAATATTTTTCTTTTTATTTTATATGACTTTTTGATAATTTCTTTAAAAAATGTACAATATCTCGAGAACGGTTCACTTTAGCGTTCTAAAATTTATGTCAATCGTTTTCTAATGAAAAATTACATAAGAAATGTTTATTTGCGTAACTTTATTAGTGGTTTTAATTTTTTGACGATTTTTTCAAAATTTCATTCGAAGATTTAGGGGGGTTCTGAACATTCGATTGCGTATAAAAACAATAGGCTTCCAGAGTTTATGGATTGTGATTTTTGTACCAAATTTGGTTCGAATCGGTCCATTCGTTCGTCAGTTATCGTCTCCACAGACTCACTGACACACACACACACATACACACATACTTTCACACACACACACACACACACACACACACACACACACACACACACAGACATCACTTCAAAAATGTTTGATTCGTGATCAGGGATGCTTGAAACGTGCTCTCCCGTCGAAAACTCGAATTCGAATTTTCGACCCCGTCACAATACTTTCCTTATACATTATGTATATAAGGAAAGTAAAAATCAACTGCGGGGACACACACCACGGCCTCTGTATGGACATTCATTCATGGTGTTATTATACATGTGTGTTATATGATGCAAATTTAATGAAATAAAATGTATCAAAAAAAATCTGACAATATAAAGAAAATCTATGTATCACTGTTCATCTGCAGAATTTTTGGATGAACTTGTTATCATTATCTCACATTTAGAGCATTTATTTGTACTGAAGGGTTAGGTAATTTGTCACTGTATTTGTTTACTCCTTTTCTACATATCGTGATTAAAACATGATGCAAGTTGATTAGCTGTACTATTTTATCTCAATTGCATCCAATTAAAGCTTATCGTTCGTCCTCCGAAAAATGGTTTAGAATTAATCTCATAAATTATTTTACCTCGCTCGCAATAGGAAGTTGGATTACGGTCGAGTCACAGAAACCGGATCCGCGAATGAATACATAGGGAAGAATAGGAACGAAGATCGAAAATTTTAATGCGAACATGACAATTTTAAAGTTTGATTGAGATGTCAAAGATTTTAACCGGATTCAAATTTTAGATTCACTTTGTATAAAAGGATTGAATTCGATCATGTTCTCTCCGATGTACTTATTTGCAGATCTTGTACTTCTGGTTCGATCTGGATCCAAATTTCTATCGTAAATGAGATATTACGGACAGTCCATGTGAAACGAATATTGGAAACAAACAAGTATCGAAATCCTTGTTGATATTATATAAGTAGTTTTTCATTATTTTTAGGCTTAATATTAGTAACATTGGAAATAATAATTTACACTCAATATAATACTGTTTCTTGTGTATTTTATTATTACAAATTTAATGAATAACCAGAGTTGCCTAGGGATTTAAGATACAAACCTCTAATTAAAATGACACTAAACTCAGAGCGAAATATCAAAACCCAAATAGTGATTTAACAATACGCCCTCTTACAACAACAACAAAAAAAATAATCGAAAATAGCGTAGCGCATACGGGGAACACGAGCCACAAACGATGAGGAAGCTCTTAACTTAAAACTAACTTTAGAAGCTCTTAACTTAGAACAGATTTCTTGTAGTAAATCTCAATTGCGTATATGCCTGCTACATGGGCGTATACAATATGCGTCCGCAATCCGCATACTTCCGTAAACCGCATATTCAATTCGAATACGCCTGCTGTGCTTCAATATAGGCAAAATCGAAATCCCATTTAATGACGATATATTTGCTGCACCCTTCTCGCTGTGCTGGCGTAATACGCTTTAAATAGACGCCTATATACGATATCGCCTGCAATACACCCTAAAATAGTGATTATATAAGCACCTTGAAATCTGTGTATGCAATTCCGGGAAAACTCTCGCAAGTGCTCTTGGTAAATAATCTTTAACATAATTTAATACATAAACATAGCGAGTTGCAGATTTACAAAATACACCGCTTTGTATTATTCAGTATTTCAAGTATTTATTTAAATAACACAATTCGCCCGAATAGTGAACAATGTACAAGCTGCGAAGCAGGCCACATAAAATCAAAACTACCATTCTGTAACTATTGAAATTACTAATTGAAATTAACATGTATTCTGTATAATGCACTCGAACTGTAGCGACAGAACATCGCTCTGACGACGTAGTGAAGGTGCTATTCGCATCTAATTTGCTCGCGGAAAATTCGTGGATGGAATGAAAATAAAGAGAGCTACTTTTATAACATTCATGAGTTTCTTATTCTAATGTCATAAATTAAATGACATTAATCAAAACGGACAGAAACAAGTTCAACATTTTTGACATTTTTAACGTAAAATAAATGTGTACCAACTTGTCTCAGTCTCATGAATAATTTTATTGACAGATTTTTACAATTGTGACAATAATAACATTGAGAAATCGCATTTCAGTTTTATGAATGCATTATAGAACGAAAAATATATAGTACATGAAAGAAAGAAAATATAATAAATAGCAATTTTCTAAAATTTAATTTATTTTATATTTAAAATGAAAATGAAAATAAGTAATAATATATTCTTGAATTTTAACTTCAGTTTCATGCAAAGTAATAATATTACATAAATAATTTTAAAAATGAACGTTAAAATTGTGATATATCATAGAAAGACTCGCAGCACCATGATAAATTACTTCCCACTGGGAGAAACATCTATTTAAATAAATTACTTAAGCATATATTTTTACGTTTTTTACATTTCACCATTTCGTTTTTGTTCAAGTGCAAACTTTTTTCAGGTTTCTCATCGTCAAATATTGACGAGAAATGTATAATCTATATATGCAGAACAACGAAACACAGATACGAATAAAGGTTCCCAATCAAAACAGAACATTCAGTTTCTCTTTGTTTTAAAATGGAAGGAAATAAAAGTTACAAATACAAATATTACACTATCCAGATGTGTTGCACTCCTTTCAAATGAACAACGTATTTCGAGATATTATCAATAATATATATATATATATATATATATATATATATATATATATATATATATATATATATATATATATATATATATATATATATATATATATATATATATATATATATATATATATATATATATACTGTAAGGCATAAAAATCGACGCACCAAGAAAGAATTATAGAAATGAGACAAAATTTGGTCCGTGTAATGTGGATGTACAGAAAAAGAACTGACCTAGAATTTCAGAACAATTGGATGATTTATTCCACTCAAAGATCTACACAGAGTGAGCATGTCAATACGGTGTTGGTCCACCTCTGGCCTTGATACAAGCCGTTACCCGTCGTGGCATTGATGCAAAAGTTACCGGATGGTGTTCTAAGGGACGTTGTTCCAAATGGCCTTCAATTGACGAGCTAATTCGTCTACATTCTGGGATGGACGCAGGCGACGCCCCATCTCAGCCTAAATGTGCTAAATAGGTGAAAGATCTGGGGATCTGGATGGCCAAGGAAGTGTGCCGTCAGCGCGCAGACAGTAAATAAAGAGGCGTCCTGGGTGTGGCCTGGCATTATCTTGCTGAAAAGTGAGCCCGGGTATTGCGAAAAGAATGGCTACAACGGGTCGTAGAATGTCGGCAAAGTACCGCTGTGCTGTGATGGTGCCACGGAGGACAATCAAAGGGGTCCGGCTATCAAACGAAATTTCACCGCAGACCATAACTCCCTGTTGTTGGGCCGTGTGGCGTGTAACAGTAAGAGCAGGATCCTGACGATGTCCGAGCTGTCTACGGACACGTCTGCGCCGGTCGTAGGGACTCAGTTCGAAGCGGGACTTATCAGTGAAGACAATTCGTTCCCAAATCGAACAATTCCACGTTGATCGGGACCGGCACCATTGCAATCGCTGTTGACGGTGCATACTGGTCAGTGGTAGGTGGCGCAATGGGCACCGCGAGTATAGATTCCTCTCCAGTAGTCTTCTATTAATGGTCCGGGTGGTCACTTCCGTGTTTCTCACTCGTTGGGTGGTTGATAACGACGAATCTCATGCTGTCACAGCTGCTCTGACAATTGCTCTATCGTCTCGTTCTGCCGTCGCTCCAAGCCGTCTGCTGCCCACTTGTGGCTGAAATCTACCATTCCGGACCCATTCTTGCCAACATCGTCTAATTGCTGCATCGCTCCTACCCAAATGCCGAGCGTTTCGACGCTGTGCCCAATCAGCCTCATGAAGTCTTATCACACATCCTCTTTCAAACTCCTTCATATGCTCGTAGTGGCCACGAATTCGCCGGCGAGGCTCTGATACAATCAAGGTACGTAAACGCAATCGAAATCCATGCACGTTTTGTCGCTGAAAGCGAGGTTCGCTCCTTATATACACCACCATGGTGCTCAGTTTCAGTGCGCTGTAGAGGCTATACATAAGAGGCTATTCATTCATTGATTGCGAATTTTTGATCATTTTGCATGCATGTACAGTTTCGTTACTATCGGAATATTTTGCGGGGTGCGTTGATTTTTTTGTCTTTATATATATATATATATATATATATATATATAAGAATGAAAGTAGAAAAGAACGGGAGTGACCATATGAATTACATAAGAATGGTAGGGGTGGATTGCGACACCCCTTTCCCGCTTAAAGCAGCTTTTACTACCCGGGTAACGCTCACGGAACCAACATAATTCCATGGTCAGGCTCCCAAATGTGCGAAAACAAAAGCACCAGAACAGACTCAGGAACAAAGAAGTTAACGAATCCATGAAGGGAAAACATCCGCTAGTCCAACCCGATGGAGCGTCTCTTTATATAAGTAAAGTTGCTCATGCGCAGAGAAATATCAGGATAATAGTTTCGCAGTCATGAATATTAAATCTCTATATCGTTTTTAATTTGTGCCATGAAATGTTATCTAAATTTCTACATACTTGATTTTCCACAAGAAATGTGATAACGATGCCATACAGGAATAACAATTTCGACAATTTGCAGATTTCTATCAAAATAAACCATAGGGAATTTGATTACATCCATTCAATAACGAATTCAAATTGCAAAGTCTCAGCAGAAGTCGTTTGTATTTTCGGCTTTTGAATATTTTATGCATCACAAAGTTAGAATTTAAAGTTTCTGTGAATAAATGCGTTCATTTTGAAGTATATATATTCGTGTTCTCATCCAGCATTAGGAAAATTTGTTTTCAGCAGGTGATGTTCACTCATAATTAACAACTATCTTAAAATTACATGATGGGGACAGATTTTCGCATTTCGTAATTCGATGTGAAATATTTAATTGAACATTAAAATTAAAAATACTTTAGATGCTTATGATATTGTATTTTAAAGATTCTATGTCATTTAACTCAATTATTTATAAATATATTATTTACTAAATCGAAACTTAACTCTTACAAATTCCTCATTTGCATAAGCATAGATAAAAATGGAATGTGAAGTCTATATAAACTTTGGTTATGATTTCACAAAATTTATGTTCTAAATTATGTTTTACTTTAAATTAACAACTTCTTACTAGTTCGGTTATGTAGGCCAATCCTGAGCCATCTAACAATTTCTGAGATTTTTCAATAGATCAATATAAAGTTTCGGTTTGGATAAGAGATAAGGGCTGCGCTTGATGGGTTTATCTTGGACTTAAGCAGGTGCATGTGAGTGTGCTTAATAGTTGTGAGTTCCCAGACAGCTAAAAGCAGCTCTTGCAAGAGGCACTAGACGAATTGTATACAATCAGTATCCATATGATCTAGTCAAGAAGACTGCCTACTGAAGTATCCAGACGCCCGGTGACGAACTGTGTAAGCAACAGCCGTCCGTATTCTATTATTAAGAGTAATCCAACTTTCATAGATCACTAAGCCACAGGTTTCTATAAGTATTCATATTCAGCCACTATACAGACATATGCAATTGAATATTTATTCTCTATAGAGCCCTCTTTAGTTTTACAGCTAGTTGCTGTATCAGTTATGTGTGTTAGTAATAAACAGTTTAGATTGAAATAACTTAATTTGTGTGGTTTCCCTTGGCCGTAAGACAATTTTGACTTAAGATGAAAGTTTGTAGTTGTGTGATTTTTAGATAACCAATATTTAAGAAGTATACATACTTCATAATGAAACTCGATTAGGGTAGCATAATCACCAACTTCGTCTGAGCTAAAGGCTCAAACTTTACAAAAAATAATACACACTCCTTATATTTTATTTCCGGCCACTCAATGTGTTGCTCATGCCCTAGGGCGAGTTCAGTGGTCTGGGTTTTTGACACAGCTTATATGATTTTTTTCTTGGCCATCCAAACTGCTGCTCATGTCCCAGGACGAGACGGACGGTCTGGGCTTTCGTCTCTCCTTATATGCTCCTGGACACCCAAACTGCTGCTGTAAACTTTTGGGTCAGTCAGGTGGTCTGGGTTTTCGACACTCCTTTTATGCGATGTGATGAAGAATAATGAGATAAATTCATTCAAGTATATTGCAGAGGCATTCGACTCTATTTGAAGGTATTTCAGCTGTTCATCCAGCGTTGGCGAAAATTTGAATAAATGTAGAGGCTCCCATGCTGACATAACATTTCATCAATCATTGAAGCATTGTAAAACCTTTTATATCCGTTAGCATATCATAAATGTTGAACTAAAAATAACTTATTTACTACTTGAATCCCCCATTATTTTGAATAATCCTTTTTCTATGAATAATTCCTTCTATCTTATGATTGAATTTATATCCTATATATGTGACCCATTCTTGCTATTATTCGCCCTTGACAGCATTCTCTCAAAACCTTTACTTTTCAAATTCTATTCTTGAACAATAAATAAAAAAATATATATAATTATAATCCCCTATTATATAAATTTAAATTAGTGGAGTGCCTACAGCTAATTTGTATCAATTATCAAAAGGCTCTTTAGGTGCCTTACTACCAATTAAATTTTGACCTGAATAGCATACAACCCATTTATTAAACTTTTCAACCGTTGTTTTAAACCATTTTATTGATTTCTTTATCTTAAATTCTAATTACCGTCTCAAAATTCTTTATTGAGATTATTCTATTTTATTTATTTATATCCTTTCTAACCTCCAATACTTTCATTTAGATGTCATATAATCCTTGCTTATTGTTATGCATAGTGATATAATGTAAAATATTCTACAGTTTTCGCGATGATATCGTGCTGTCTTTTCAATAACTACTTCCCTTCCTCACATTCTTTAACTTAAATTTACATTACTCAACCTTCTATTACCTCCTGTATTACTAAAACTCCTTCATTAAAACTTGAATAAATTTAAAATTTTAATTGATTTAAAATTTTTATAAAATTTTATTTTTGTCTATGAAAAACAATGTTTTAAACCTATTTAAAATAATTCCTTGCATATAAAAAAACTATTTAACCTACACCGTCACTAAATTATAACTTTAATTTTTTGCAACCTATCGCTAAGCGATTTGTTTAACTTTTCAAATTCAGCTAACGAGTTGAGCAATCATTCTCCTGTATCTCGCTTACAATTATTTACTACGTGTCGGCTCTGCCGTAGAGTTGAGTTGAGCTGCAGTGATTCCTTGATCTAGCAATTCATCTTTGTAAACATACTTAGAGAACATTTAGTTATTTATTTACTTGTTTATTTATTTTAATATGCTTTCGATTTTAAAACATGTTTATCTTCTACATCATGGATTTATTTACTCGACTTAACTTACAACATTTATAAGAGTTATTTATAAACATATTATTAATAACTTCCTATACATTTACATATTTATGACAATTCCCGTAGCGTGGTCTATGGCGGGTTGAATCTCATCATTATTACATATTACATTAATATCATTATTTATTACCTTGGCATTTTATAAAATGCTATTTACTTGTTACATTTTTTATTACTCATTTACAAGATTTTAGTAATTGCGGTTGTCATATTTTAGCTGTTACAGGTCCTCATGACATATTAATATTTACTTATATATTTTTATATTTATTAAATATGATATTTATTACCAACATATTATTTTTATTTATTTATATAACCTTCCTCAAATCTATCCAGATATTTATTTATTACGATTTCTCGTCGTATTTTTACCTACTTCCGTCCGGCCGTCCAAACAGTTACCTTACATCTTTCTGGTGGGTCGGACGGTCTGGATCTCAACACCTACACAATTTATATGGTATTACGACCAATATTTTGCGTATATTGTTGTCTACGCGTTTTTGCTCAGTTGATATCGTACCTTGACATCGTTGATATACTTATTCACTTAACCTCAATTTACGTCTTCTCACAAATTATCATTGCTTCAATTTATTTATTTTCATTTCGTATTTATTTTTATTTATATTTATTTTAATACAGTTTTCACACATGAATATTTACATTTTATTTTCATATAATTATTTGTTATACACATGATTTCAATAATTCTTCAGTGCAATACAATATATCAAAATATTCGCTTTTATTAGCACTCAATAACCTATCATTTACTTATTTACTTAAATTTATTTACACACTTTTCATTTATTTATCATTAAATCATTAAAACAAAATATTAACTAAATTTATTTATCTTGTCACTTTGGGATTTAGTTATTTCATATGCTTTCAAAATTTATTTACCTGAAACATGTATTTTTTGTAGCAATTTGAATATTTATTTTACATTATAACTGTCTCTCACGAGATATTGTATTTCCGATTGCCCCAGTGCAATGGGCGATTTATTTTTTAATGAATTAAAATTTATACCATTATTAACTAATCCTTAATATTATCATTTTCAGCTCATCTCCATTTGTTTTCACCTTATTTATTCATGTTTTAAAACTTTTATAAGCCTGAAGAAACTCAACTTCCAAATCAAGACTGCATTCTGAAGCCACGAAAGCTCCATCTTTATTAAATCTAAGCAACCTACTGGAATGGCACAACTATGACCTAACATCGCTGCACCTGTGCATATATTTCTACACATTAGCATGCATCTCTTCACAGACATTTCAACTATTATTATTAGGTAAATATATTTGACTCTTGTCACAGTAAATTATAATTTACGCAACATATTTAGGCAATTTTACCCAAAATTAGACTTTAATTAATTACCAACACCTTTTCTTTTACAGTGTCACTTTACGACATACTGCAGAAACGGTACTTTTTAACACTTTATAACATAGTTGAAAAGTGTTTATGACTTTGTTCATTTTGCCTGTCTGTCTGTCTGTAAGCACGATAACTGCTGCAAAAATGACTTTTATTTCTGCCAAATTGGTCATCAATTTGGAGACATACATCACGGTGCATAAAATATTATAAAAAATGTAATATTTTTAATCATATTCATTATACTCCTATAAATAGTTGATAGAACATAAAATATAAATATTTAAACTACTAAGGGGCTCTGCCCCCTGGTCGATACGCTTCGCCAACCCCCTTCGGCAGGCATCGACTTTTACTCGCTACCATCGCAGAGCACGCTTCCTACTTATCTCTCCTAAAAATGTTACTTTCAAAAATCTATTTTTCTATCCCTACCTATTATACGTAGGAGGTAAAAGAAGAGATTTTTCTAAGCCCAAGGAATCCAAAAACTGAATTCCTTGATCCTGAGATCGCTTCGCGAGCTATTTCATGCCAAGATAAATCGCTTGACGTGCTGATACGAAAAAAAAATCACTTCACAAGTGCATAAAAAGTAAAATATCTCAAAAGCTACATCGAAATAAAACAAGAAAGATCAACCATGCTTAAAGCATTGATTATGAAATAATTTCAAACTGCAATGCAACTTTATTTAAACATATCTAAAATGCGACACATTGAACGGTAATATTTTTAACACTTTACAGCAAAGTTGATAAGTGTTTATGACTTTGTTCATTCTGTCTGTCTGTCTGTCCGTTAGCACTATAACTGCCGTAAAAATGGCTTAATCAAAATGAAATTTTAGTATGTTTTTCAGACGGTCTGTGGGACCTATGGGAATATAAATAAATCATATCACCCAATTTGTTTTGGATTGAACCCGGGTTGAAAAAATGAAATACATTGAACCCTATGGGACCTAATTCTTCAAACATTTTTTAAGCGAATTAAAAATTTACAAATTGCTTCGAAAGTTTCAGGAAATATTCAAATTATCCCACAAAAAATATAAAAAAATTCAGTAAAATATGTTAGGTAGTTTTTTAAATAAAAATTATTTAACAAAAGAGAGAAAAACAAATTCAATTTAATTCTGACTCTTGCTAAATTCTCCAACTATATCCTCCAGATTACTAATTTGAGTTTATCTGCACAAATAACACACATAAGTATTTTAAATTATATTAAAAAGAGATAAATTTTATACTAAATATCTTTCCAAGAGTTTAATTATTTTATATATAGGAGAGGTTTCACATTTTAAAATAAATATGGTAGATAACAATTTTTCAAATTTTATTTAATTTTATATAACTCTTCATGATTGATGGTCGTCTGTCCGTCTGTCATTTTATACTTATTTGATGGTATTTTTATGCACTTTCCTACGTCCTAGACACTTGGCATTTGGTACACAGCTTAAATTTGTAGAACATATTATTCAACAAAAATTTGGTGGATCCTCAAATATAGATCCTACATTTTTATCGAAATGGCCTGCGAATAATCTCCGTGCACTTCTATGAATCATTGCTGTAAGATTGTTAAAAATTCTGATGTAGGTAGCACATGACTTTCCCTGCAGACTCATATTTGTTAGAAACTTGGTTTTGTTTACATCGCGATTCTCGTTTCGCGGGAGCGTGACGTCATTTTTAAAATGATTATTCCGTTCTCGTGAACGAATCGCGATGTGGACAAAACTTGGCTGATCATGCAAATCACATTTCTCGCCGCTCACGCATCCTGTTTTGCATATCCAGAGGGCGTTGCCGGCAACAGTTATGTTCCGGAACGCACCCATCTTCGGGTATAGACACTTTTCTGGTTTTAAGTCAGATCGCTTTAAAGGAGATCGCTTTGGTCATTAGACCGGTTAGTCATTCGATCGATATACTGATCGATGGAAGGATCTAGAAGGATCTAGATCGGGCAGACGGATCTTCGTAAAGTCATGTTTCGATGTTGTCGAAAAGTTACGATAAAGTGTTTATCGGTGAACGCGGATATTTAAACTAAACTTAGTAGTTTTGATGGTTCTCAGTTAAGGAGACCATGTTTCCCGTGTTCTGGACTTTATAGTGCTGATCCGGAAAGTTTAAAGTTTTTGCCATAGCGTGTGCCCAGCTAGTGGTGGCGTCGGAAAGTGCACGTGGTCACGTAAGTGTGAAATGCTTTTTATTCCACTTACTTGTGTAAATAATACGTTAACCAGAAACGTGTCTAGGCATGGAACTTACACTGAAAAACCTTCATATGAGCTGTAGTGCTCATGTTTTGTGAATAGTATGCTTCAGTTATTTGGCTTACCTGTTTTCATGATATATACTGTAAGCAAATACAATGGATTCACTCTTCAATAAAAGTGATTTTGATTTAAACTGGAAATGTTCTCATTTAACACTTCTACAGCTACTTGTATTCCTACAACTACTATCTAACGTTTGTTATAGCTGCAACACTCTGTTTTAAATTTTCAACGAAGTTGTGGAACCAGAATTTCGTGGCTCATAGTTATTCTATCACCAGCTTCATCAGAAATTTAATTATACGTTAATTTTCAATATATAACTTACGGATATGGTACATATTTCCGTCAATATTCACGTTCTCTTTTTTTCTTCAATAATAATTTGAGTTTATCTGCACAAAATAACAGCCATAAGTATTTTAAATGACAATAAATTTGCACGTTAAACTTAAATTTGGTTCTCATTTGATAGCTGGACTTTATATATATATATATATATATATATATATATATATATATATATATATATATATATATATATATATATATATATATATTGTCAAAAGTGGCATAGCGAAAATGCGAAAAAACTAAAATATCTCAAGAACGGCTAGTCCTAGAGTAATGGGGTTAGTCTTTATCTTTTTGTTGTTAAAAATCACGTATAAAATAAGCATTTAATTGATAAAATTGAGCACACGTAGTCTTTTATTTTTAAATTTAACGCTTTTTGCGGGTCATCTCGCAAAAACAGCCCGTTCATTTTTCCCAAATCGTAACAGAATAACCTACAAGTGATTTATATACCAAATTTTGTTAAATTTGGTCCATTTAGCTAGAGTGGATAAAGGCAATTTTTGCCGGCCATTTCGCAAAGAAGACATATTCTTTGATTACGAATCGTACTAAAATCTAATGAACATCTGGGTTTCCCACAAAAACTTACCTACCGAATTTATGAAATTCGGTCCATTCGTTTTTCAGTTAGAGTGGATACAATATCCTCACAGACACACAGAAACACACACAGATACATTTTTACACACACAGACGTATCCCTAAAAATAATTTTTTCGTATTCTAGAAGTCCCAAAACGTGTAGATTCTTCGAAAATTCGAGTTCTGATCTTCGGTACGATTCCAATACTTTGAATACACACACACACATATACACACACATATATATATATTATCTGTGTATTTGTGTATTATCTGTGTATCTGTGTATTATCTGTGTATTTAAATTCCGTGCCTACGCAATTACAATAGTTGTGATTTTAAATGATCCCTTTTTATTTAGCCAAATCGTGCCTCATTTTTATTATAAAATAATGTATTAACACATTTTCTATTTATTACAGGTTGGATTGAAAACTCCGGCAAGATTTCCTTGGCGAACTTTAGTGGTTCCAGTAATATTTCATTTGAATCAACGTTTCCTTGTAGCTGCAATTAGACAAGTATCGATTCTCCTGCAACAATTTCAACCTTCCTTTTTGGATGAGCAAAAATTGGCTTATTGATTTTAGTCGCTCTCTGCACTTTTTATTTATACCATTGTTATTATTATTTTCATATTGTTTATAATTCTCAATGATGTCAAATCACAATTTTATATTTATTTCCTGTATCATTAACATTATCGATAATTTTACAATTTTCATTTGGCTACATTCACTGTTTTGAACATCATCACCTTGCGTCATGTTTGGCTTACTGTAAATCATTTTAACCTTAGTTTTACATTCATCATAATCTGCGTTATCGATCTTAGTCGTTTTGGGGGATCAATTTCTAATGTGCTCATTATTTAAATTTAATTTCGCATTACGCGCATCATATTTATTTTCCATCAACTTTTCAATTCCCATATTTTCACTATTTGCCATGTTTTATCCACATTATTCTCTACACACTTATTTACATAAATTTCATTATTATTTATATTATTATCTCCATTTTGGTTTTGTATTACAATTGTATGCATAATTATCTTATTTGAATCATTCTCAAGTTGTTCAAAATTTTTACTTTTAAGTAAAGGTATAGCTATATTACCAAATTTTAAAATTTTATTTCTTGATTCGCAAATCCCCATATTGTTTGCAAAAAAATCATAGCTCGACAAAATCTCATAGTCACTTCCAAAGTACTGATCAGTTGTAAAAAAAGTATTATTTACCACTTTACCCCAATTTTAAAATGTATCTTCGCACACCCGGAAAATTGAATCTTTTGCTTGGTAAATGTTTGTAAGTTTACTTTTCTGGTAACATAATTAATTTTTGCATTCGATTCATTTTTCAGTCTCTGGAAGAGTGTGTCGGCCAGGAGGGACACCATGGACCCAGAATCGATCAGCGCAACAGCGGACACCGTTCTAACCTGCACACCCACTCTAGTTCAAAAGTATCCTACATGTGTTGCATTTATTTTTGTATTGTCATTTGTGGAACTATTTATATTTGATTTTTATTTACATAATTGTAGTTGAAACTGTCATTGGGAGCTGGGAGTCGCGTGCGAACTTTCCTTTTATTATTTTGCACATTATGCCCATAATTATGTCTAGTATCGCACTCTTCATTGTTAGATTGCTTAATTCGTGTTCGAAGCTGCCCGTTATTATAATGGACATTATTCTTATGCGCATTTGTATAAATATTTTATCCATTACCGTGCTCGTATTTATGATTATCGTGCTCGTCATTGTTTGATTGGGACTTTGGCCTAAATTTAAAATTTTCACTAGGCCAAAGCCCCCTGGCTAGTTTAAATGATCGCGAATTTGACTTGCGTTGCATTCCTTTTCTTGCCGACTAAACCCTTCTGGTCTGCGATTTACATCCCGCTCTCTATATATTCCGTCATTTGTATTCGAACTTCTTTCCAATCCCCTATCATGATTATCTCTAAATCCATTTCTTTTACTTTCGTACTTATTTTGATTTTCTCCTTAATTTTTCTGGGCGTGTTGGTTGTACCAACATGTCGCAAAATAATGGCCGCTTTTTGCGCATCCTATAGGAAAATTAATGTTTTAATTTTCTTGAATACTAGTATCAACTGCATATTCCCTTTTATCCATTTTTTTCTTACGGTAAATTATTTGTAATTGGATTACAACGGTTAAATCAACATTCCTTCCAAACATGGTTAAGTTTTCCACACTCTAAACATTTATTCATTTCATATTTTGGGATCCCCGCCTTCCAATTTTCAACTGCTGAATTTCAATTTTCAAATTCTCTCTTTGCTTCTTAATTTCTATGTTATTTAAATCCTTGCCCCCATTTTCATTTCTATGAATCACATTAACCCCCGTCACGTCGTTATCCCCAAAAATATTTTCAAATTGTTCTGTACATTCCACCGCCTTTTCGAAGTCCTGTAAATTTTATTTTTTTATTTCAATAGCCACATCTGTTCTTAATGGACGTTGTTGATTTTGAAAATTTTATGTTGCTACCGATTTTCTTCATTTTTTTTTTGCGACATTACTACCTAAAAAATAATTTGCCGTGTTTTAAATTTGCAGCACCAGCTACGATACTGTTACTCCTGGCTTCATTTTAATTAACACTTTACAGCATAGTTGAAAAGTGTTTATGGCTTTGTTCATTCTCTCTACCTAACTGTCTGTCTGTCCGTTCGCACAATAAGTGCCGTAAAATGACTTTATCAAAATGAAATTTTAGTATGTTGTTGAAAATATCTGTGGGATATATGGGAATGTAAATGAGAAGTATCGCTCAATTAGTTTTGGATTGAGCCCGGGTTGAAATAGTGAAATACACTGAACCCTATAGGATCTAATTTTTCAAACATTTTTAAACAAAATTAATATTCACAGATTGCTTCAAAAATTTTAGGAAAAAATCAAATTATCCCGTGAAACATATAAAGATAATTTCAGCAAAATATGTTCGATAGTTTTTTTTAAATAAAAATTAAAATAATAATTGCACCCATATGATACGAAGAGATCACGTGACCCACTTCAAAATAAAATATGGCATACATACTTTTTCCCAGTGTAAAATTCGTGATTTTAAAAGTTCCTTTAAATTTATATTTAGTGTTTCATCAGTCCTAAAAGCAATTTATTTTTGCGGATTTTCTGTGCATCTATATTCTGTGCCAATGGAATCACAATATTATTTAGTTTAAATAAACATCACACTGATTAATTCTACAATGAAGCCTAATTTTAATGGATGCAGAATGTAAACAGGTGATTGTAAGATGAGTTGTATAAGAATTGCTGAATTTTTTTCACGCAAAATTATTTAACTCTGGTGTTTGGAATAAAAGTGTATCAATGCAATTTTCACTGCTTTTACATAGAGAGCCAGAAGATTTATATTACAATGACGTCATTTGAATAAAGTTCATTTCTTTCCATGATGTTTTAAGCTTTCAAATATAATAAATTACTGTAGTAATGTGATAATTTAAAATATATCAGCGCTGAATGTATCGTATTTTAGAAATGTTTAAATAAAATTACAGGAATTTAGGTGGAAAGTGATTCATAATCAATGCATAATTGATCTTTCTTGTCTTATTAAATTCGTCTGATTTTGGAGCACAGTGATGTTAATTTTGATTTTTTTATCAATGAATTTTTATTTCCTCCACATTTTTAGCATTTTGAAGTTGTCTTCTGCATCAGGAATTCGAGCTCCCTCTCTTTAAGTCTGATCTTTAAAATGACCGCTTTATTTTCTTATGACCATTTTGCAATTTTTGACATGCTCTCAAACTGCGAGATAAGAATTCGACATTTTCATCTTTTAGACCTTTTAAAGTTGGTAATAAAATTATTAACTGGAAGTTATTTTTCATTTTTGAATTTTGCGTTTCTACAACGCCTAATTGCATTCTTTTTGGCGATTTTTGTCATTTACTACTATTTTTCGGTGGCATTTACAATACAAAATTGTCCATTCCAAAATCTTAACTATAAAATAAAAGTACATAAAATACAACTCAAAATACTACGCACCGTACGCTTTTGGATGCAAATATCCTCAATAACTTTTTAACATATATTATATTCAATTTTTAAATATAATTTCTATTAGTGAATGTGCATATTTAAATTTTAAAGATGCAATTACTTGATCATCACATGAGCCTACAATAAAATTATTTATCATTTATTTTAATTATTTTTATCATACATCAGTAGTATTTAATGTTTTATTAAAATTTCGAATTCAAACTCACAGAAACAAGCGCCACTGTCACCAAAATGTGGCGAAAGAACATTGAGTTGGTTTACTTTTTAAATAATTGTTTGTGGATTAAATTATTAATTTTGATTAAAGTGGCCGTGAATCGTAACATTTGTACATTGGTATCGTGGCAGTAAAACCCACCATTACCTCTTTGCACGAGTTCCTTAACATAATCATTATATCATAAACACTACACATTAAAACCCACACTTTTAACTTTTAAAATTAATTATCATTTATTCACAACTCCATTATTGTTATAATTAAAATTACATCAATTTTAACAAACGCTTAAGGAGGAGAAAGGCACCGTGTGAGACCATTTCTTTTGAATATTATTCCAATGATCAAAAATTGACCTGACATAAAAGAAGACTGGCATATACCTCTGTATTTCTGGAATCTGTTCCGATTCTCTTTCTGACATTTGGAGTCAGACTTCGTCTTTTTTCCATAACATTCTCATATTTAAAATACTGACTCACTCTGAGTGAAACTGCTTGAAAGTACGACTCTTTCTCTACTCTTTTGAATAATAATATCTCATATTAAAATCACGACTTTCTATTTGTAACTCTCGAACAACATTCTAATTTTTATATGCGCTGATTTTCTTTCTTGTAGCCGTATCATTTTGCAAGATACGCCTTCCTTGCTCTCACTGGATGCTCCTCAATGCAATGTCGCGTCTTCGCATTATTGGTTCTTTCATTTTCCAATGAAGCTTGGGTTAGGTCTTGGCCCTAGGAGATTTTTCCGCAACCTCACCTGTAATTTGTGTGAAATGTATGTATTAGGGTCATGACTTTCCTGGCCACGACTGTCAAAAACTGTGTTTAAAATCTGCGCTTTGTTTTATCGTAAACATAAAAAAATGCATATGATGCCTCCTGGTCTCACAGAAACTACTTTTATGACGCTGCGATTTCTGCATTACTGCGATAGTAAAACACTAATAACATGTCAGACATAGATTCGTGTATATTTGATTTAAGTTAAATGCACACTTTTTTCATATATCAGTAAGCACATTATAATGTAGTACCTCTTTGCAATAAATAATTATTTGAATTTAGAGGCTGTGTGTCTATAAAGAGTTACTTGCTAGTCACATGCATTTATTTAAAACATTAAGTATTTATTTTTTATAAATTCCTTTTTACATAAACGTTAGGTATACACTTATTTCTCAAAATGTTACATAATTAAAATTAGATAAGTTAGCATGCTGTTTAACCGCATTTTTGTTAACAATATTACTAAACATATACAAAGCTCCCAACTTCAATTGCGCTAAAAATAAGTCTGATAAAATACATGTTTCTTAGGGTGTTTTTTTTAATTGTTAATCGGACCGTTCTTCATTGTACCCAAACTCTTGGGGAATAATATGATAGACAAGTATATATAATTTCATAAGTGCTGCTTATGGATATATATCATTTATATTCACCAGCATGTCGTGAACTGGAAACCCGTTAGATGCTCTCGCAGCTTAGCGGATATATAATAACACATACGATTATCCCTGAACGGACTGAAACTATTAATCACATGAAGATGGGAGAAATAGAATCTACTTGAAATTTGTCTCCCAAAAGAGCTTATTCAACCTGAAAAGGATTCAGATAAAGGGGTTTTCTTGGACACTCTATTCACAAAAATATTTCTATTCAAGTAACTCTACTTGAGTCGTCTGAAGAACACGCATTTTTCACGCTGTGCCATATTGCTCTTAAAATATGAATAATGGGAAAGTTTATTTTTGAATAGGATGTTGCTGTAGATAGCAGCACAGATGGAATGTGCCAAACATACTTTGTAATATATTATGTATGGTTTAGTAATTGCAAATTCTCAGAAAGGAAGTATTTACTCAAACATTTACATTGTAAAATGTTGTATACTTTTCGCATTTATTTTTCCTTTGGTTCAGATTCTTTATTGTGCAATATTTTTAAACAGATTAATCATTTATTTCAGCATCTTTCCATTTTTATATTAGAATACGTAGATTTTACGTTTCAAAAATTAATAATAATAATAAATATAACGACAGTTGCATAATTTCTAGTCTATCTGCTTGCTTTAATTTTTAAATAGTTTAAAATTTATTTTCTACATTTACGAATAATGTTTTTCATTTTCATTGCACTGTGAACAAACTATATTTAGTTTCCATGTTATTTATGAGTAATATATTAGAAAAGTACTGTCAATATTCCGGAAATAATTTAACAAAATGTCCAAATGTATATACTGAGCTTAATAGAATCCTCAATATGTGAGACAGCTTCGGAAAGTATTTGTATTGAAGCAAATCTGAGATAAAAGATTTTCCTGAGAAGACGATTGATAGAGCTTGTCTGATGTCAACTTTAAACAAAATGTATATAATATAATGTCAAAATGTATATAGTTTGTTTTGTCAAAAAGTTGTCCATATGTATGTAATTTGGCAGAAAATGTATGTAACTCTAAAATAAGTACTTCATTGGGGATACCTCAATGGATGAAATTCGGCCCCTCATGTCAAAACCATTTCGACGACAGGTATTCGATAGTAGACAGAGTTTGCCTTATCCAAAAATTCGTGCAGAGATAAATACGATGCGGAATAGGTTTACTTGGCTATCTCTCCGAAAAAACTGTACCAATTGGTGTCGAACGTGCACAGCCTGCGACACACAGAGTCACAATTAGGAAATTTAAATATAAACAAAGGCATATTTTAGCATATGCATGTACACATCGTGGGACTGCAACAAATGAATATATATTTAGTCGGTCAAACAAATCCAAACACTGAGCGTCATTCCAGCGACTCCTACAGTAAAGCCAAATGTATTACTAGACTTTTCATAAGGTACAGTAAAGACAAAAATATTTGCTTTTCATAGGGTGGCATATTTATATTAAACTTTGAACCAACAGGATTTTTTCAGACTGTAGCACCACCTTTTGATAAGAGATTCTAATATTCTCGATTAAAGCGCCTAGAATTCATGTAAAATTTATATATTGTATTACCTTTGAGGTGTTATGGCTGCTTGAAAATTTGAACTCTTAATGTTAAATTGATGATGCAGTTCTTCTTTTATATTTTCCGAAATAATTACAATTTTTTCGGTAGCATCCGAGAAGGAAGAACTTTAAAATGGCATGATTTTTGTCCGACCTCTTTTTCCACTTCAGTATTGAAGGACCTACATACAGTCCTAACTACTGTTGGGAAATAATTTTACTTAAGCTAACTGTAAATTACCCTTAAGGTAATACTGTAACAGTGAACCGAAAGAGTAGGGAGTGTCAAGTATAAAAGAGGATGAGATGAAGGGTAACGAAAGAGGATGTTAAAACAACCAGTATGGAAGTGGTTATGTTGTTAAAAATGTCTCTTCATATCTGAATAAGCCCTACTCAAAAACGCTGCACCATTCCGATTTTTCGTCCACTTATTCATTTTTGCCATGAATTTAAGTTTAAGTCCGTCCATTCTAGAGTTATTACGTTATTTAATCGTATTCGTTCAGATAAATTTAAGGACAGAAATAACTTTCAGGGTCATACTGGGGGTGTACTTTGCTCCCACCCCCCTTTATCTCCCGAAAATAAATTTTGCGTTGGTAGTACTACACGTACTGTCGGTATTCCTTTAGTAGAACATGCTCGCGATGTCAAAAAGGGTAAACTATTCACGGCTCTAGCCCATTATGTTATTAACGATAATTTTCATCTTGTGTTTCATAAAATTTTAATTAGCTGCAATATCCCCTGCAGTATTTTACTTTCTGAACTCCTTTCTATTAACACTTTACAACAAAGTTGAAAAGTGTTTATGACATTGTTCATTTTGTCTGTCAGTCCGTTAGCACGATAACTGTCGTAAAAATGACTTTATTTTGAAATTTTAGTACGTTGTTCAGACAGTCTGTGGGACTTATGAAAATATAAATGAATAATATCACCCAATTAGTTTTGGATTGAACTCAGGTTGAAAAAATGAAATAGATTGAACCCTATGGGACCTAATTTTTCAAGCATTTTTAAGCGGATTTAAAATTCACAAATTGCTTCGAAAATTTTAGGAACTATTCAAATTATCTCATAAAATATATAAAAAAAAATTCAGCAAAATATATTCAGTTGTTTTTTAAATAAAAATTAAAATAATAATTACACCTTTTATATGAAGAAATCGCGTGACCACTATATGAAGAGATCACGTGAACCACTTCAAAATAAAGCATGGCATCCATCTTGTGTCAAAATCGTGATTTTTAAAGTTCTTTTTAATTCATATTTAGTGTTGTATCCGTCCTAAAACCGCTTTATTTTTGCTTACATTCTGTGCATTTACATACTGAAACAAAGCAATTACAATATACTTGAGTTTAAATGATCATTCTACTTTTATTATTTCTATAAAGAAGCCTAATTTTCACTAATGAGAAATGTAAACAGAAAAATATGTAGAATAAGTTGTATAAAAATTGGTGCATTTCTTTAACGAAAAATTACTTAGCTCATGGAGTCTGCAATATAGATGATATGAATGAAAGATTCACAGATTTTATTGAGAAAAGGACGATTTTTTCTATGAAGTTTTAAGCATAGAGTTTGATTACTTGTACCTCCATGGTCTTCAGTTTTTTAATAAAATAAATTATTATAGTATTGTGATGAATGAAATGAATGGAAAAATGTTTATGAATGAAATGCTGCTTTTATAGAGAGAGCCAGGCGTGTTATATTTCGATGACGTCATTTGAATAAATTTCATTTATTTTCGATGAAGTTTTCAAATATAATAAATTATTGCAGTATTATGATAATTTTAAAAATATTACCGAGGAATGTACCGCATTTTAGAGATGTTTAAACCAGGTAGTTTATATTTCAATGTCGTTATTTGAATGAAGTTAATTTTTTTCGATGAAGTTTTAAGTTTTCAAATATAATGAATTAATGTAGAATTGTGATAATTTTAAAAATATTACCGATGAATGTATCGCATTTTAGAGATGTTTAAATAAAATGGCATTGAAGTTTGAAAGTGTTTCATAGTCAATGCTTTATTCATGATTGATCTTTCTTCTTTATATTTGCCATGAGCCAATTTGTATATTTGATTCAGCTCAGACCCTTAGTTATGCTTGGTGTCTCGTTCTTGGTGTCTCGTTCTTGGTCTCTCGTTCATGTCAAACCTTTTTATGATTTTCTAAAAATTTAGTAGTTGCTTCATTTTGTTTTTTGACGACATACCTCTTGGTTACCATTTAATTTATGAACATTTCACTTTTTATTGTAATTTATATATTATAATTAAATTATATTTTAAATGCCTCGCATAAAAACGTAACTATGTAAATTCATTAATATGTAAATTTTTTCTGGCGGTTATGGTCTCTATTTAAGCATATGTTGGCCACTTACTGTTATTTTGCCACTCATGAAGGACATAATAGTGCCCGAAAGCGCTAGTGCAATGTGATTTTAGTACATAGTAATACGGAGATTTTAGTAAAAGACATTTAAGACTATTTATTGGTTGTGTTTCATTTTAAAATATTAATTAGTTGACGTGTTTCAATACTATTTTATTTTTTTGTATATCTGAATTTAAATATAAAAAGTTAGCAACATTAGAGTCATTATTACTCACATCTAATTGTAGCTTATTAGGATAAAAGTTAAATAGGATGGGATCGTTATAATGTGATACACATACACTCACGGACAATGAAAGTTGCGCACGAAGAAGGAAGCATAGTATGGACCTGAAATTTTATAGATGGAATGGTACAGATGAATGATATACATGATCACAGAAACAGCGCAGCAGAACACATACAGAAGGAGCTGTGGTACACAGTCCGGTCATCCTCAATAGCGCGTCCCACCGTGTCGTGCTGCAATACAAGCAGGAATATGGTTCGGTATGGTGTCGAACAGATGCCTGATTTTGTCCTATGGCAGACGAGTCCACACCTATTGGACGTTACGTTCCAAGTCCTGACGATTGCGGCAACGAGGCAGCTGGTGTTTCAACTGGTCCCACGCATGCTTAATAGGGGACAGCTTTGGGGAGCGGGCAGGTCATGGAAGTGTCTGGACATGACTCAGTCATGCTTGGGCGACCCGAGCCGTGTGCGTCCGGGTATTATCCCGCTGAAATTGCGCACCTGAAGTCCCAGCAACGAATGGAGCACATGTGGGCCGTAGAATTTCATCCACGTACCGCTAGTCTGCCGATGTCCCAGATACCACTACTAGAGCAGATGGTCTGTCCTCGACTATGGCTCACCAGCCCATGATGCCTACAGTGGGGCTAGTGTGGCGCTCGATAATGAGGGTCGGATTGTGAAGTTGTGCAGGGAACCTCCACACCCGGACACGCTGATCATCGGGCCCAAAACCAAGCGGCACTCATCGCTAAACACCACACATCGTCAATATGTGGCGTTCCACGTTGCTCTGGCCCGGCACCACTGCAACCGGAGCCACCGATGTTGCTGTGTTAACGGCAGCACATGTAAGGGACGCTGGGATCACAGATTCGATTCTTTCGGGGCACACAGGAGCCGCTACGTGTTCCTTTATCGCGGATTGGGTTGTCGTGGGCTCTATACGTGCCTGCCGCTTGATCATTCGGTCCTCTCTACTCATGGTATGCCTAGTCGGTCCGGAGCCGCTCCTCCATATCTGGATGGCATCCCGTGACCAGTGCTCCCAACACCGCTGGACGGTATAGTCCGAACGATCCACGTGGCGAGCTGTCCGACGCGCTGACCACCCTGCGGTTTTCAGCCCGATGATCAGACCTCTATCGAAGTGCGTCAGTTGCGTATATCGACGTTTCTGGCATCTAACCACCATTATTTTCACCCCGTACTCGTGCTTGCATAGGCCGAAGCTTTTCGCATTGATGGGGCGTCGACTACACGCCGGTTTATAAGGCCACTGACTCATGCTTTCAGCGCCACTCACGGGTGTTCTGCCATGCGCAATCACACCAGACTGGGATCATTTTGCATACCAGCCCGCCCTCTAGCTATTTACATCATTTCGCAGTTGTACCACGTTTTCTTCTTGGTGGGAAACTTTCATTGTCCGTGAGTGTAAAATATCATCTAAATATCTATACATAAACATATCATGCAAATTGCTTTTTCATAAAAGTATAAATGTAGATTATAAAATAACGAGGAGGTACTTCCCCTTGCTCGATACTAAACTTTTGCTTAAAATAACTATGCTGAATATAATTTCTATACAGTGTGAAATTAAGTAGTTTTTATAGATGTATGATGAATTTTTAAGGGTAATATTGTACTGTTCAAATATTTCTAAAATGATTTTAAAGAGATACTCGATATCTGTATTATTAAGCATGTTGCAGAGTCCACTTAGACGATAAGAACTTGCAATTTCTTCTCAGTAGCTCAAAGGTAGAGAGTCTGCTGACCAGTTCGGAGATCCAGGGTTCGATTCTCGGTTGGACTTGCAAGGTTCTTGAAATGGCGCTCGAATATATAAACCATGTAGATTGGTGCAAAGACGACGGAGGTTCAAAATTGACCTTAATATGACTAGTACGGATTCAGTGGACTCTGGAAGATTAAGCGCCGATTTCAAAATGAGAGGTTACGGACCACGCAGGATACTAACCTGGATAAAAATAATAGTATCAGGAAGCTAGCCTTTGGCAAAAATAGCAAGAGGTGGTCAGTCAGATTATCAGTTGTCCGTCAATCTTGCATTAAAAGGTGGAGAGTGCAGTGTCCACTTCGGCGATAAAAGCTTGCAATTTCGTCTCAGTAGTTCAACGGTAGAACGTCAGCGGATCAGTTCAAAGATCCAAGGTTCGATTCCCGGTTGGGACAGCAAGGTTCTTTAAAATGTCATTAAAATTATAAGTATATATGCTATGGAAATTAGTAAGTATTTTTAATTTCTTAATTAATTCAAAAGTGTCTCTTACTCTATAACTATTATGTATTTGAAATGACAGCTAAGAGAAGATTTATTTTAAAATTTTAGTTAAAGTTTACGAACAATAGAAATCTACTAGTAATTATGCGTAAGGCTACAAGAGATTTATGAAACTTTAGTACTACATAAAGTTATAACAACTATTTTTGAGTTGGTTATATTTAGCTGAAATTCCATTAGATCATCTTTAAATTAGTATTGTGCAAATTATAAATAGTTTTATTGGGAATGCGTGGTTTATGTGACTTATGTGTAATAGATATAAATGATAGAGTAGTTACAACTACCTTTATCTACATAAAGAATAACAATTTCTTTTTTGCTTACTGTAATTTCCTCTCTGTGTAAATTCAGTTTATAAGATTTATTAATATTGTATATATATATATATATATATATATATATATATATATATATATATATATATATATATATATATATATATATATATATATATATGCACTGGATTCCAAAAGTTAAGCAAGGACAGTTAAATAAAACAAAAATGGAAAAGTAAAGCTTCGATTAACTCAAAATTGTTCATGTCATTGTTGTCAAATTATAAATAGTTTTATTGGGAATACGTGATTTATGTGTAATAGATATAAATGATAGAGTAGTTACAACTACCTTTATCTACATAAAGAATAACAATTTATTTTTTGCTTACTGTAATTTCCTCTCTGAGTAAATTCAGTTTATAAGATTTATTAATATTGTATATATATATATATATATATATATATAAATATATATATATATATATATATATATATATATATATATATATATATATATATATGCACTGGATTCCAAAAGTTAAGCAAGGACAGTTAAATAAAACAAAAATGGAAAAGTAAAGCTTCGATTAACTCAAAATTGTTCATGAAGATCGCAAATGTGTTTATGAATTAAAGGAAGCAAGAATTATGTACAAAGATGAAAAAAATACTTACTTTTCGTAGGTTATATGATGACGCCATATTTGGGTCATTAACTAAATGGTGTTTAAAGACAAACGAAACTTACATTAATATGGTATGTGACCACCCCGGGGAACTTCAGACAAACTTTACAACGATTTTCCATGTTATGATTAAAATGACGTGATCAACCATCGCAGATGTGAGCAATGGCCATTCCTCCAATAGGGCTGTTTCCAACTTTCTGAGACTGGCTGGAGAAGGCAAACGTACAGAGACAGGACGCTCGAGGGCATCCCAAAGGTTTTTAATGGGATTAAGGCCGGCGGAATACGCCGGTCACGAGAAGTGCCATCACTCTCCAGGTATTCGTCGACGATGTTAGCCAGATAGAGACGGGCATAATAGTCCGTAAGAAGGAAATCAGGACCAACTGCTGCAGCGTAGAGTCTCGCAATGAGGTCTAGGACCTCATCCCGATACCGCTCAGCGGTTACAAAACCGCCTTTAAAGATGCACAGCTCTGTGCTATATCCCATTGAAATTCCAACTAACACCATGGCGCTGCCACCTCTGAATGCGTGATGTTCGATGATGTTCTTGGCTTGATTGCGTGTGACTCGCTCTCTTCAGACCCTTACAAGCTTATCATCTGATTCCAAAGCAAATCTGAACTCGTCCGTGAACAGGACGTTGCACTAATCTGAGACAGTCTAATTAACATGTTGACGACGCCGATATAATCTTGCCCCTCTGACTTGGAGGGTTAGTGTAACACAAAGGCGTGGTATTCGGGCATATAGTCCCTTCACGTGGAGTCTTCGGCGCACAATACTGGCAGATATTGTCATAACAAGTGACGCAACCACGGATATAACAGTTGTGGAGGTCGTTCGACGATTCCGCTTGGCTACTATAGCAATATACCGATCATCAGAGAGGGTGGTAACCCTTGAACGATCGGGCACGGGACTCCGGACAACTATTTGCCTTGCTTTAAATTGTTTCTATAATCCAGAAATTACCGAATGAACAACGCCAAAGAAAATAGCGACATCTTTGATTTATTGTCCTGCTTCAATGCGTCCGACAGCACAAAAGCGCGCACTATCTGCCATTCGTCCTGTTTCATCCATAGAAACAAGAATATCATCAAAATTAATCCTAAAAATGTTATAAACACTGAGTACCAGCATTGAAATGCACCTCCTCAAACCCTACAGAATGCTGGCGTCTTCAACGACTGACTAATTAGCATATATCCGGACAGTCAATCGTGATTGGCTGCAACATACGATATTTGCATACTGTCATCTACATCCACAGCGATTTTCAGCCACTCAAATTCAAATACGCTTTCTAAAAATGAAAATTTGCATTGTGTGCTTAACTTTTGGAAGTGAGTATATATATATATATATATATATATATATATATATATATACTCATGTTTTTAAAGATTGCAATACCATGAAGGAATGCCGCGATTGAACTGAAATTTTCAGCATATGCATAGCATTAATTTTCAGCATATGGTTAGGTGAGCAAATCATTAGAATTTCAGAGTCACCGTGTATACGTTGGCTGAGCAGCGCCCTCTGAACTGCTGTTTTAGTTGTATAGACATGCCCCGGGGCATTTAAATTAGTCTATGGTTGTCTGTCAGCTGTAAACGTTTGGTGAGAAGTCACTATGCCCTTACGACGACAGAGGGCACCATATGAGCAGGTTGCGGAGTTTGAACGGGGACGAATGATCGGCCTTCATGAAGGTGTTTGTTCTTATCGTGCAACGGTAACTTCTTATCGTGCAACTTTTATCGCCAAGTGGGACTGTCAGTTCTATAGTCCCCCTTGGCGATAAATTTGGCGATTTTTTAAAATGCCGCCAAACCTTCATTAGAGATCGCATTATCAGACGATATTTTGACCGCCAATTTATTTGAAGCAAATCATAACATGTCGCTTAGCAACGGGTTTAAATCCAGTGTGTTTATGAGGAAGAAGATTTTTATTAAATATTTTCCTATTTTAATAATGAAGATATGTATATAAATTAAATTTCATTGCCATCATATTTTTGACTGGATAATATCAATTACGATCTTCAGATTTAAACATTATTATTATTGATGTTTTCGGGGATTATTGATTCAGAGATTATTAATATTTTCAATTTCTTATGCCATTGTTTTATTGCGGCAAAAATGGTTGAAACTGATATATTGTACGTTGTACGAGTAATCTTCTACAAATGCACGGCTATATCTTCTAATCCCTGAGAACATATAATAGTACAGGTATATTGGCATATATTTTGACATATATTGGCATATATTGAAATCAAGTACGGCCTTCTGGTATGAAGATTACGGGATTATTGATGTTTTTAATTTATTAATTAATCTGTTTTATTTTGGCAAAGATTTTTAAGACTCATATTATAATACGGGTAATCTTTTACTAACATTAGGACTTGTAAGGACTTGTTAGGACCTGTCTGTCTGTTTGTCCCGTCATCACGTGAGAACGGCTGAACTGAATTTGACAATATTTTGTTGGTAGCTTGGAAATAGTTCCACTTAAAATTTAGTCCATGTTTAGAGTTTCTACGATCAGTGGTTCCCGAGAAATTAGTAAGAAACAAAAATTTTGTTTGTCTCATCATCACGGGAGAACGGCTGAACAGAATTTGATGAAATTTTGTGGATGGCTTTAAAACAGACCCCACAAATTTAGCCCAAGTTTCGAATATCTGAGATCAGAGGATGTCGAGATATTAATGAAAAACGAAACTTTTTCCTAGGAGTTCTACTCTCTAACTCCGTGGTTTATCCAAACGAAAAGCTTGAAAATCGTTTGAAAGTGAATCAAAAATTGGTTTATGTTTTACAAGCTTTTACTGAACAATGAAAAGTATAAAGAAATCAAAATGGTTATTTAATTTCGCAGTTTATGAGGAAGACTCTATCTTATATCATGTTGCTCAGAAACGCAATTAAATTAAATCTGTCTGTTAATTTTAATTATTATTTTTTCGATGTAAATAATAAATAAATGGATATAAAAATATATTTTAGAAAAGAACGATTTGATTTTTCTTATAGCATTTTTGACTGGATAATATCAATTACGGTCTTCAGGTTTAAACATTATTATTATTGATATTTTCGGTGATTATTTATTCAGGGATTATTGATATTTTCAAGTTATTATGCAATTGTTTTATTATGACAAAAATTGTTTGAACTCATATATTGTACGTTTTAGGAGTAATCTTCTACAAATAAACGGGTATATCTTCTAATTTACGAGAATATAAGAATTACAGGTATATTGGCATATGTTTTGATATATATTGACATATATTGGAATCAATTACAATCTTCTGGTGTAAAGAGTACGGGGATTACTGATATTTTCAATTTATTACGTCATCTCTTTTATTTTGGCAATGATTTTTGAGACTCATATTGTAATACGGGTAATCTTCTACTAACACACTGGCATATTTTCTAATCTGCGATAATATAAGTAGTACGGATATATATATATATATATATATATATATATATATTTATACACAGGGTGATTATAATTAAAGTTGCGATTTTAAAACGGTGTAAAGTAAGAACTACTGGTCAGAATGACCTGAAATTTGACCTGAGTATACGTGAAGCAATGGAATTTTTTTTGGCGAAAACAAAATTACTTCAAAAATGTACCAAAAAATGTTTCAAAAATGTGGCTTGAAAATTCTAAGACATAAGATTTGGCGTTTAAAATAGCATTGAGGACAGTGCATTTTTCAACATCGGCTGTGTTGCACTTTAGGGCCAATGCAGTCTTTAAAAATTTATGGAGCTCATGCTAAATTTCAGGGACTTGGCTAATACCAACTAAATAATTTGAGACTCTCAACATTCTAGAGCTCCTTTTTTAATTGAACGTTCTGATTTTCTAATGATTTTTTAAAGAATTCGTTTGAAAATATGAGCATCTGTCGTTTTTGAATGACTACGTTTAAAATCAATAAGGGTCCTGTATTCTCTGTAATAATCGTAACAAATTTTTTTCGAAACGCACTATTCGTTAGTGAGTCAACAGACTCATGAACACACACACACAATGTCACTTCAAAAATGCCCGATTCGAGTTCAGGAATGCTTAAAATGTATCCTCCCGTCGAAAACTCAAATTCGAATTTTTACCGCCAGTCGCAATACTCTTTCCTTATAGATCATACTATGTATATAGAGAAAGTAATATATTATACTTCGTACGTAGAGAAAGTTTATATGTAAAAGTTTATGTGTAAAAATGTTTAATTACGTATAAAAATAATTTCCTTAATATATTCAATAAATTTTTTAATATATTGTTATATAAAATATATTTTTATTGTAATAGAACTAAAACTATTTCCCAATTTGACAACGAAAAATCCTTTGAATTACATCGCCATTTCTTAAAATTTTGGAAAGTTGGTGTCATATAAAACGTAGCCATGCCAAATCGAAAATAAATTCAATGGAAAACTGTGAATTTCATTTAATTTGAAATAAGTAATAATTTTAAATTTAATCTTTCTCTATAAAATGGATATAACTCATTTTACGGAATTTAAACAACAAAATAGAGACAAAGAAATTTATTTCTGAAAATCACAATAGATGTTTCTCCTTTAATTAAGAACTGTAAATCCACTTTTATTCCGTCATACACACACCTCCTCGAGTCTTTCAGTGGTGTTGGTCAACCCCCCTCTTCTGTATAGCCCTACACCTATGCTGGATGTGTAAATGTTTGAGCTCTTATGTGTAATTGCTTTAGAGAGGAGTGGGTATGAAACTGATTCATCCTGTTGTGAAAGCATAACTGTTTCAAAACCTACTATTAAATCAAATGATGATCTTACATCCAGTGAGAATGTGCTGGAAGAAGTCTTGTAGTGACGATCTTGGTATGTGGGTGCATTTTACTACTGACGATGTTGAGTATTGGTAACATATCGAGGAACCAAGGAAAAAGATAAGACCAATTGAAAAATCATGAAGGATGTTTATCAATGAGAAAAAACCGGATTACATTCACAAAAAATATTTTAGATCAAAGTTTGGATTATTTAAGTCATTTGCAGCATTGATTTTTCAAAAGTATAGATGCCAATCGGATGCTAATGCTTCCAATATGTTAAGCCGTTATCAAGTTGTACAAAAAACTTTCAGAAGGGAAGAAATATGCAATTTATACCATATGCTACTCTCTATATTTGGTAGATACACTCATGTCCAAAAGTTAAACAACAATCGGCATATAACAACAGTTAAACAACAATTAGCATATTAGGCTAAAGACACAACGTGTAGTCTCAAAATTTGCATACATGACAGGCGCACGCATATGGAAACCCCGCAATATTTTGCATAGTCCCATTTTCTAACAAGGAAACGTTTTAGATATAGAAACGACCTGTTTTATGCAGAGCCTGTATCTCCGAGTTATGGATTTCAGAAGAACAATTGAAATAGCCAAAATTTTAAAAATGAGTAGAAGGCATAGTGTGTCTCCAAGGGTGGGGGGGCAGCGACAATCAAAAGTAGCCCGATTCCTAAATGTCAATCATTCCGTCATTTGAGCACTGTGGAACAGGTATCAAAGGAGCAGTGTCGCGAAGACCAATAAGTGGACATTCAAGGGTCACAACCACTCAGGATGACCGTTTTTGGTGTCTGCAAACACGACGCCAAACGTCAATCACTGCACATCAACTTACTTCCGACCTTGCAGAGTCGGTAGGAAAAGCGGAATCTCGTCAAACTGTTTACAGACGACTACATGCAAGTCAGCTATATGCAAGACGACCAGTAGTTTGCGTCCCACTGACGTTTTCGCACATAGGGGATCGAGATAAACTCAACTGGACTACACAAAATTAGGGCACAATGTTCTTCACGGTTAAGTTACGGTTTGGCGCACAGAGTTATTCCCGACGGTTATTGGTCTGTAGAACACCTGGAACTCGATATCACGCCAGTAGCATCCGCAAAATGCACTCATACAGAGGTTGTGGTTTGAGCAAGGATTGCTGTCGAAGCCCGCACTGATCCCCACATCTTCCTTCGTGATACTGTGCGATATAGAGCTCCTTGCTCACTATGGTTGCTCATTTCTTGCAGCCATGAGACTTGATGCCATTTTTATGGACGATAATGCAACAGTTCACAGGGTTCGCATTATTGGCCAATACTTGGAATGGGAAACACTGCTTAGTATGGAATGACCATCAAGAGCACTCGACTTGAATCCCATCGAGCATGCGTAGGACATGCTTGGGAGACGTTTAAGTTATATTCATGTCCCTCCCCGAAACATTTACGAGCTAAGACCATATTTGCTCTGTAAATGGGCACAGATACCCCAAACTGCCATAGATGATCTTATTATTGGCATGACTCGAAGCTGCCAGGTACGTGTTTCCAGCAGAGGTCATCACATTCCGTATTTATAGACCTTCATCAATGCACTGTTCTTGATGCCCAAAAATTACTATGTTTTTGTTATCTCCATTAGTTAATTCATTATTGATAATTTTCTTTGCATTTCACCCATGATAGTGTCTTCTGATGTACCGCATGATCTGTGACAGTTTCAATGAATATGAATAATTACTTTCCTTTTCAGCCACTTTTTCACATTGTTGCTTAACTTTTTTGGTTAAATTTTGCTCCTTTGTATTATTATAGTGTTTCCATTATGTATAATTGGAAAGACCGTAGAACCTTCTCTCTAACGTTTTCCAAACCGGATGCGTAGGACAATTCCTTTATATATATTTATTTTCAAATATATCTAAATATGTTTATTTTGCCACATCTGAAGAAGAAAGATTAAGCCAATTCTATAATTTACCAAAATATGGGTACATGGCTTCGCATTGCAATAAAAACAGGACTTTTGGACCTTCAGAAACAGGACATTCTATATTTTGATTTTCTGTTTATCATCAGATAAAAGCATAAAAATCGAAATTTTTTATATTATCCGTTGCTATTTGACGTTGCTACGGGAAGAAGTGGATGATTGTGCAATGTGCATATGCATGGCAAGTAGCATGCTTTAAGACATACATGCTTTAAGTATACATGCAAGTATACATACAAGTATACATGCTTTAAGACTAATGGATTTTGTTTGGAACAAAAGGGGTGAATGAATGGCTTCAAAACAGACGAGATGCATTATGTGTAAGTGTTGATGTGTAAGTATGTGTAGGTATGATCTGTTGCATTATCTGTAAGTGTTGATGGGTAAGTATGTGTAAGTATGATGTGTTGTATTATGTGTGAGTGTTGATGTGCAAGTATGTGTAAGTCAGATGTTTTGTATTATGTGTAACTGTATTTTTAAGTAGCGTGCCCTGTTTCGGGATCCAGACAAGGACGACAATTTGATCTAGTAGATAATAAAAGAAAGTTTTGTCTTTCTGACTCTGTGTGTGTGTCCGTGGAGGCAAATCCGAGCTTCAGACAGACATAAAATTCGGGTACTGGGTTAGCAGATCTCCCGGTACGATAGACCTTATCCAATTATTTCCCCCCTTTTAATTGGAATTAAATTTTATTTTTAATTTTAAGTTGAAGCACGAATTTTAGCAATTTTCATGCAAATCAGTACTTTGAGGTCAAAAATGTTATCACATCCATCTTGACAACAGTGAAAAACTGAAGAATATTCTTTCTAGCGATCGTTGAACATAAAGCAAGACAATTCAATTATATTTCTTTCTTTATTTTTAAACACATTGACATATTTATGTTTCAGGTTTTAGGATTCGTATATCACTGCATCCAAAAATGGTGAATTAGCACAATTCTATGGTTTGGCTATATGAGTGCATATCTTCACAGAATATGAGTATATATCTTCGCAGAATATGAGTGTATATCTTCGCAGAATATGAGTGTATATCTTCGCAGAATATGAGTGTATATCTTCGCAGAATATTAGTGTATATCTTCGCATTCAAATAAAATAACATTTTATTTGGTTACTCTACTTTTTTCTGTGAATTTTCAAATAAAATCATAAACATTTAGGTTTTCGATTCCGTTGTCTTTATTCTTAGGTTGCATGTTGCTATGCATTTGATGTTGCACCTGACGTTCCATCCTATATCCGTTGCTATGGGAAGTGGAACCTTATTTATTGTGGGTAATGAATGCCATTTTTCGAACGTAGTTTTAATTTAAACTTTGATGCGAACAATTATTTGTGCTGTATCAGTATTCGAAAATTATATGTATGTTCTGGTGTAATTTTAATCAGAGGTTTGCATCTTAAATCCTTGGCAATGGCTAGTACATTTTCCAGTAATCAATAATTGTTATGCATTTTTTAAGAGAATGCAGTATGTATGACATGGCACCATATAAGCCTTAGGTTTTTTGCAGTAGTTTAAGATAGTTTATGAGCCTCATTTCAAAAACATGTAACTAACAAAGTTCTCAAACTCTAAGCTGGAAATATCTGTAAACTAAATTAGAAAATATTATGTTAGAAAATAGGATCTTTGTTTATAAAAAAACGGAGATTTTAACTAGATAAAGTATTAAGTCTAAACATTATGAGAGAGAAAATAACAGCTTTAGTGCAAGATAAATAATGTGATAAATTACTTTGCGATTTTATATAATGTTTTTTTCCCGGATTTTTTGTAACAGAAAATAAGTTTTGAATTATTTTAATTATGTAATATATTTTTGATTTTATCTTTTAAGAAAAATGTGTTCACTCCTTTTACAAAACTCTAATTCCCAGTAAACCATTTGTAAGTTTTCATACTAATCTGATTATTCAACAAAATAAATAAAATATAAAATAAAAAATATAAAAGGAATTTTGTTCTTCCTTTTACTTATGTTTTTTTTCAGTTTGCACCGCCACTTTTGTGATTCTATGTTAAAACAGTAGCTTTGCGGGCGAGTAAAATGGAACCTAAAATTTGTGTGTTGATTAATGTTTGTATGTTTATAAATCTTTAACTTTCCATTAAGAAACCATTACATTTTTAAGGCTGAAATATTTTTACATAATGCTTTCAGTAAATAAACATTTAAATATATTACCTGATATATCACTTTTAAATGACCACGTAGAAATAGAAGAAAAGAATTTTTATGTATATAGTAAATTCTTTGCTCATTACCACATTTACAGTCTTCCGTTTCCTGGATCTTTTTTCTTCTTCCTGGATTTCGCCATTTTTAAATTCCCTTAATCTATGTTCTACTTCCTATACATTATGGTTTTTCTCAAAATGCAGCTATTGTCGTAGTAACTGTCTAACTGTGCATTGAAGCTGCAGTAGCGAATGGGTATTTGTATGAAAACAGGCGTTTAAATCTGTGCCGGCTCATTTAACTGAGCCCTCGAAGTGCTATGGGAGTTGAAGATTTTCCCAAAGGATTTTTTATTTCAGGGGGCATTCCTATATATAAAAAGAATAGTTGCAGATAAAGAAAAAGAACTGAAAGGGTAAGCAAACATAATAAAAAAATGTGTCTTAATTTTCTGAAATTAAAAATAACATTCTACAGAAATATGTTAATTTCAAAATAATTTTATTTGATTGGAAACAAAGTAAAAATTGGATTTTCGCAATTGAAAAACAGCATTTAAATTTAGTATACAACTTACTTCTATCTACTGCAAGTGATAACATATAGGTTAAATACTCATCTTTTTTGATTTTCCGATTACTATAAGTAAAATACATAATGTTTATTTATACGTTACTGACATAAACTTGATGAATCACAACAAAATAGTAAAATACACGAATAATGTACTCTGAAATGTACTAATCCGGTCATGAATAATTAAAAGGTTAATAGTATTTTTAAATCGGTCTGCACTTTCTTTCAAGTATGAAAGGTATATCCTAATTTAGCATTTAAATATGACAAACCACTAAGATTTTACATTTTTAATTACAATCAAGTAGACATATCAGTAGATAATTATAAAAACTATAAATTGGATAAAGAGTGTCACTGTCATTGCCATTAACACAATTACAAACGTACCTACGTAGATTTACACCATAGGGATATTATAACTGGGAATCTAGATATTATTAATTGTTATACACTGAGATCACTTAAGTTACTCGACACTAAGTATCGTTTACCTTCCACTTTAAACATGGCCTAATTTGTAAATCTTTATCCCATGACTTAAATAAGTTTATCTACAAAATTAGATATAAATATCAAATTCCAGTTGAAGTCTTCAGACCATGGAGTGTAATAATAGAGCAATACCGTGATCACTATATACTGTTATTACAACTCCTATTTATAAAAAAATGTAACATTATGAAGGAATCATGAAAATTGAATGAAATTTATTCCACAAATGACCTGTATTGATATAAATAAATGATAAAATTTACATAGCGAAAACGTAATATTGCATGTTGAAAATCAGTATTTGGTGAAACCCCCACACGCGACAATAAATGCTTCTATGCGACGGGGCATAGAATCAAACATATTTTGAATTTGTACCTGAGGAAGATCATTCCAGATTGGTATTATCCGAACTTAAACTTAAGTTGTATTAGCTGCAGGATGAACTTTACGAGCAAGATGTCTACTGATGAGATCCCAGACATGTTCAATGGGCGACATATCCGGTGAAAAAGCAGACCAAGGAAAAAGGTGTATCTGTTGTGTTGAAAAGAATTTTTGAAGATTCCTAGCAACATGTGGACGGGCATTGTCCTATTGAAATATAGCTGCAGAAATGCGTTGAAGGAAGAGTACGACTTCCGGCTTCAGAACTTCTCTGATGTACTGGTTGCTATTGAGATTACCCACAATTCTTAGCAGCTGAAATCGTCCGAGCTACCCAATGCCATCCCAGACCATCACGCTTGACGTTCGTCTAGTATGACGATGGATAACGCAACGAAAGGTGACGTTCACCGCTATATAGCCTAACATGGATACGGACATCCCAGTACTCTAAATTAAAGCGGGATTCATTTGGAAAGACGACATGTTGTCAATTAGCACGCCAAGATCTATGTTGATAAGCCCATTGTAGCCGCAACCGTGGATGGTTTTAAGTAAGAGGAATCCTGTACAAAGAAATTCTTGCACTCAGTCCACGGTACAGCAGACGCCGACGAATTGTTGGAACAGACAATGACATTCCTGTAGCAGTACTCCAAAGATCTACCAGCTGTCGATATGAGCATGTACGGTCCATCATTGCAATGCCGAAACAGTGTCTATCACTCCGAGTTGACGTAACGTTTTTTTTTTCACTGACGGATTTGCGACTCGTACGGTTCTCTTTAGACCACAGCCTCCACACTCGCATCAATGCTGTGGCATTACCGTTGCACGATAAGAAAGATCGTAAAACATATATTTGCATCAAAATCTCGAATTCAAAAATTTTCGTGTAAACAATACTTTCTCTATATTATATTACATAGTATTAGAAAGTAAAAATGTTAAAGTTGTAAAATAAATGAGTAATCATCTTATTTAACAAATTTAGGTTTTGCTATTTTATTAATTTCGAATTAAAAGTATACAATTCGAATTTTCAATTCAAATTTAAACTTAAAAATTAATGATTTTTATATGATAAAATTAATTTATAATTTATTTTTACAACAATATTTAGATTTATTTTTAAAATCTTAAAGGGTATAAGAGTATTTTATTCTCTTTAAGCTCAAAATATTCGCCAAACCGGCGATAAATCACCAAACTTGGTTACCTTCCGTTTTCTCGGTGTAGTTCAATGGTTAGTGGTTGCGGCGCTTATGCCTACGCGAAATCCCATGTTAACGATGTTGCCATGGGAGTCTTTGGGAGTGAGCCTTCTGAATATAGTATTTTGTGCAATACACCTTTGTGTATGTCGTACGGTTTGAGTCAAAGGACTACACTCTAACTTCCGAACAGGGTTAAGAACTCAACAGATTATAGATATTCTTAAATATACGACATATAGGTAAATTTATTATATCATTATTTTATTTAGATTTGTCAAAAGATATGTACTTGGTTCTGTTGGGTAAGAATTATGTCCTATAGTGACAGACACTATAGGGCGACACTATACTGACAGACATTTCGGATTTTGTAAACTTTTGGGGTCAAAAGTTTTTTTTCTAATTATCAGGCACTTGATTCTTCAATCATTTGCCTATTTATAGCGGTCAGATCGTGAACAATTTTGTCATATGACGTTGCCCTGGCGCACCAGACAGGGCGGTACACATTACGTCCTTAAGGGCATAGCAACTTCCATGCCCGAAGCTGGAACTCTAACCTCTAACCCGGCAAACGAAAGAGCTCGGGGTAGAGCTTGCCATTAACAACTCTGTCACTGAGTCATCTCATAACTGCGTAATGAATTTTAATTTTACAAATTATTGCATAATTGTTAGTTGCTTTATCCACATATGTGATAACAAGCTTGGATTTTAGGTCTGAGATAGCAATGTTTAAATTTGATAAATTCTTAAAAGTTTTAATTGATGACAAAGATAATAAAATTTGTTTAACATCATTTAAAATATCACATACTGAAAGCTTTAAAAGAGTAATTATTACTGTATGATATTTTATAAATACATTTGAATAAATCATTTGCGAATTCTTTTATTAATCGTGTTCAAGTAATGTAATTGGGTAATGCAATCAAGTAATGCAAGTGTTGAATTTTGAGCAATATTGCGATCTCCAGAAATAATATGTTTATGCGTATTGTCAACAAAATTTGTATAATGTGGATGATTGTAAATACATAGAGGAAAAAGGTGTAGAAACTATTGCAGTGTTATGTTGATGAGAAAGTGATTTAGATATTTGATTCGAATAAAAAATTGTTCCTCTTAAATGAGTATTGTATTTGAACTTTTCTACAATGCTCCGATGTTTAGAAGGAAAACAAACTTAATACTAGTTAAAAAGAGATTTAAGTAGATGTCGTTGCAATACAATTTTTTTTAGTTAATCTATAATATTAAAAGAATACGTTGGTTAGTTTGTTGGTCACGTACCAGAAAATCTAAGCAACACGAATTTCTGTACAGAGGTACCTCGTATCTCGAAAGAAACAATGTTACAGGTTTTTTTTTTAATTTGAATCAGAGTAAAATCTATAAATGTAATAACAGAAGCAATCAATCTTAATACGACAATCAATTTTGATTGGTAGCACTATCTACTGTGCGTTTCTTCAACTAAAACTATTACATGTCCTACATCGGTGGCCGCCCATTTTGCTGCTCCATGTCTTCGGTGTGGGCTTTCGTTAGGCCCGGGTTCGATACCCGCCACTGCCAAAACTGCACTCGGAGTACGATCACGTTAAAAATATGGGTCCTTAAGTCCTTCCGAGAGATTGGTGGTAGGGGAAGGAGGGTACTGTCCCTGTGGATGCCTCCCCCACTGGGTTCCGGTCTAAATTGTGTGGCACTTCCCGGCCGTCCAAACTATTACCTTACACCTTTCTGGTTTGTCGGACGGTCTGGGCCTCAACAACAACAACATCGTCCTACATCGGGTTGCTACCTTCGAGGAGTAATCTAGGCTATATGTTTGGTGATACTAGATCTTTGTGGATCGTGTTCAGAACAGTTTTCCTTTATTATTCAAGTTGTGAATCGATTTTTCTTTATTTTACAAGCTATGGGTTGCGTTTCTACTCAATACTACGTATGAGATAGTAAAAATATCTTTATCTATATTCTAGGATGGCAAGATATACCTCTGTACCAAATTTCATGGCAGGCCATGTTAAGATTTTCTACTACGGAAGACACAGGCTAGCAAACAGACAGACATCATTTATTATTAGTCATTTTATTATGTAAAATTAAAACAGAGGAGTCTATTGTAATTATGGTGTACATTTATACGTAAATGTAATGGTGTGCTACAAAATGCAAAGTTGGGGTTCTTTAGTGGATTAATATTTCCCTAGGTTTAAATTAATTTTTCAAAAAAAAAATCATTTATTTTTTGTAGTTAATTATGAATAGCTATTACTTTCGTGTATATATATATATATATATATATATATATATATATACATATACATACGAGGTGTTCGTAAACTGTTTTGACAAAGTAAGAGGAGTGATAGTACTCATCAATAACCACAATATTTACTATAGAACTTCGGGCCACATTTCACTCTGAGTGTCAGAAAAGAGTTACTTCGAAACACGCCCAACAAGCACAAGTAGCCATTTCGGACGATATGCTTGCCGTGCCGGATAAGTATCACATCTCCAGGACATCACAGTCAAGCATGTACTGTGTGCAAATTTCCAGTGACAAGAAGCAGCAGCGACAGTAGCAGCTGATTGGTGACAGTTTCAGCTGATGTTCCGCTCACCACACAGAGAGTCATGTGGTTGTTGCATAATGGAGCCCAGCACACTTTTCCAGTGCTGTCCGATAGTTCTTGAATGCCACATATTTCGGAATGTGGACTGGACGTAGTGGACCGGTGGCTTGACCTCGAAGCTCACCGGACCTCAACTCACTGAACTTCTTCTGGGGACACATAAAATCATTGATGTACGAGCCGCCTGTGGACTCCGTAGAGCATCTCGTTGCGAGAATCGTTGTTGCAGCGGACAAGATAAACACGACACCGGGTGTTTTCGATAGGGTGCGCAAGTCGTTCATTCGCGGGTGTGAATTGTGCAACGGCATCCTTGGCCGTCACTTTGAGCATTTGTTTTGAATCTTCCTCTGGTGTAAATGAATGGGATTTTGCAACTTATGATTACGTTAATTCTCATTATTTTTACTCTTGAAACTTCAACTTTAAGCTTTTCTGACATTCAGAGTGGAATACGATCCTAGGTTCATAATAAATATTGCTAGTCTTGACGGGCACTATCACTCCTCTTATTTTGAATCTTTCTCTGGTGTAAATGAATGGGATTTTGCAACTTATGATTACGTTAATTCTCATTATTTTCACTCTTGAAACTTCAACTTTAAGCTTTTCTGACATTCAGAGTGGAATACGATCCTAGGTTCATAATAAATATTGCTAGTCTTGACGGGCACTATCACTCCTCTTATTTTGAATCTTTCTCTGGTGTAAATGAATGGGATTTTGCAACTTATGATTACGTTAATTCTCATTATTTTCATTCTTGAAACTTCAACTTTAAGCTTTTCTGACATTCAGAGTGGAATACGATCCTAGGTTCATAATAAATATTGCTAGTCTTGACGGGCACTATCACTCCTCTTATTTTGAATCTTTCTCTGGTGTAAATGAATGGGATTTTGCAACTTATGATTACGTTAATTCTCATTATTTTCACTCTTGAAACTTCAACTTTAAGCTTTTCTGACATTCAGAGTGGAATACGATCCTAGGTTCATAATAAATATTGCTAGTCTTGACGGGCACTATCACTCCTCTTATTTTGTCAAAACACTTCGTGAATACCCTGTATATATTATAAAGGCCAAGAACTCTGATAGTGGGAGGACAGATAAATCACGCCATTTTTTCCAAAATAACTTTATAAGAAAAAAATGCACATCTCAGCTGAATGATAAATCCTGCCGTAATGCTAAAAACGTTGTTTAAATTGTGTTAAATATTCAAAATATTGTATAACACATGCCAACTAATAATATTACAACTACTGTTCAGTAAAAAAATATCAAATTTTACAAAAACACAAGAGATACTGTCATTTTTTCTTTTATATTCGCTTACACCTTTAGTCAATAATTTATTATTTTGATTATTTACTTATGCCGAATGTAACTCTTAGAAGTTCCTTTCTGTATAACTATTAGATTACAGTGCTTAAAATGAAAAATATTTATTTTTCTATTAATTTTTAAAGTGTTGCTTTTAACAACTTTAACAGTTCTCTATTTCCATGCATTCTTGCATTTGCGATAGAAATAAAAAGCTAAATTACTTTGTATAATTATTATTCTTGTCTTAGTGCATACGTTTTTACTAATTATTCATATTTCCATAAAGAAACAATATTTATGGGTATGTAAACTTTTCATTAACTTCACGAAATGTGCAGAGAATAAGTATAGGACATTTTATGTAAATTTATAAGGATTATTTAAACCAAAATGTATGATGAAACGGCAAAAACAGAATGTACTCCTTGGTATTTTCACATAAAGGAAGAAGAGTTGAGCATAAAACAGCCAGTAATTTCTGTAGTTATTTCTGTCCTATGATGAATTTATTACTACGTAAAACGACAGCAAATGGACTGATAAAAGACATTTGTATTTCAATAGGTGCAGTATTTAGGAAGAAGTCAGTATCTTACATACATACATATAAAAATTGAGCCCTTTTCTAATCGGTTCCATAAGATAAAAGTAAATGGTCAAAAAGTATAGCTTTGTCAAAATTTTGATGGAGCTGAAATTTATTTAAATTCATGGACATTTTATTTTAAAATCTGAGAAATATATTTAAATCTCCACAAACTAAAGTTAAAGATCCGTAAACTATAAAATGGGACATGCACAGCGAATATCAATTTGAAGTGCATATATTAACAATAAATATGCTTTTAGAGCGGTGGATAAGTTAGGATACCTTGCCCAATTTCAGTGACTGGTGCATGAACTTAAATGGTAGCACGAATGGTTCGTCAATGGATCAAAAACGGTCTATTTCTTTCACAGATAGAGGAAACATGCATAAATATAGACCTAATTCAATATTGAACGTAAATATACGATAAGTCGGAGTGAGATACCAGATCTTATAGAAATGCATCTTATAGAAATATAAATAAACCAATCGTCACATTGCTTCGGGATTTTTGCAAGATGATAGTCAAGTATTCACCTAGCAGTGTTAAAAAGTGTCACCCTTTTTACTTTCTCTGCAATGCATGATAATGTATAGGGAAAGTATTGTAGTAATGCCGAAAATCGCAACTCGAGTTTACGAAGGATCTACACGTTTTGTGACCTCTAGAATGCGAAAAAATTATTTTTAGCGTAAATACTGTGTGTGTGTGTATGTGTGTGTGTTTGTCTGTCTGTCTGTCTGTTCGTCTGTGCAATGTATGCATCCACTTCGATGCAAAAACTAATGGACCGAATTTCATAAAATTTGGTAAGTCACTTGTGGGTGACCCTGGTGCTGATTAGTTTTGGGTACGATTCGGAATAAAGAGAATCCGCCTTTTTATGAGAAATGGCCCGCAAAAATTGCCTGTATCCATTCTAGCTGAAAACTAATAAATCGAATTTTACAAAATTTGGTAGATAAGTCACTTGTTGGTTATCTTGGTGCTGATTAGATTTTGTACGTTTAAAAACAATAACCTGCTTTTTTTAACGAAATGGTCCGCAAAATTCGCAAAAATCTAAAATAAAAAACTATGTATGCTCAAATATATCAATTAAATGTTTGTTTTACACACCATTTTTAAAGATAAAAAAAATAAGACAAACTCCATTGCACTGGGACTAGCCGTTTGCGAGATATTTTTGCTTTTCCTCATAACCCCTACGCCGCCATTGAAAATAAGTTCAGTTACTAAATGAGAACAAAAATTGAATAAAAGTACAAATTCAGTGTAATGTTAAATAATTATGGGTGTTATATTGTGTAATTAAACCCAGTTTAATGAATTATTGAAGAAATACAGGGAACGTGAATATGAGTCTGCAGGGAAAGTCATATGCTGCTCACATTGCATTTTTACTTTCCCTGCAATACATGGTAATGTATAGGGCAAGTATTGGAATCATACCGAAAATCGCAACTCGAGTTTTCTATGGATCTATACGTTGCGAGACCTCTAGCATACTAAACAAGAAAGATCAATCATGCTTAAAGCATTGATTATGAAACACTTTCCAACTTCAATGCAATTTTATTTAAACAAGTCTAAAATGCAATACATTCCTCGGTAATATTTTGAAACTTATCACAATACTGCATTAATTTATTATATTTGAAAATTTAAACCTTCATCGAAAAAAATGAACTTCATTCAAATGACGGCATTGAAATATAAATTGCCTGGTTTAAACATCTCTAAAATGTTATACATTCCTCGGTAATAGTTTTAGAATTATCATAATACTATGATAATTTATTATATTTGAAAACTTCATCGAAAACAACTGAAATTAATTTAAATGACGTCATAGAAAAAATAACACGCCTGGATCTCTCTAAAAAAACAGGATTTCATTCATTTCATTCATCATGTAACACAATATTTGTATTACATGTTTCCACCCCAATTACAAATGCCAACCAAAATAATGAACTATCTAAATGCTGCAGAGGGAGCCAATGACAACATATGCATATATAAACAGTGGTCATCCCCGTCTGCATCAACAGCGAATGGTAGATGTGGTAGGGAATGAATGGGGGAAAGAAAAAAGCGCCCCAAAGCCGCATTCAAAAAACTTCAGTCGACTAAAAACTTTCGAACGAGTCAGCATCATGTTTTTTGGTTTTGTGAAAAGTGTCTATAGAATGTGAGCAATGAAATGGTAGCTTGTGCAGATATGAGATGTGCAACAGTTTGCAGACATCAGTGAGATTGCACGAATACGTACGTAACACAAAGAGTAGAGGTAAACCAAATTTCAATTGTCACTAATTAGCACGGAAGGCACACCTTTAAAGATTATTAAAATAATGAACTACTAGTTCGTATGAGTAGTTCATATGAACGAGTTCGTAGATATTGAACTAAAAGAGCTATTTTTTTATCGATTGCTTAAAGGAAACTGTTTTAAGAAATTTAAGTCAAAGTTATTATGTATGTAAATATATGTATTAATGTAATATTGTCAGTGTTATGTGTCCTTTAATAATAGATTTAATAATAGTATCATTACTCAAGATACAATGGATAGCTATAACTCCAAAACATTATAATAAAGTGATCATTTAAGTCAAGTGTATTTGTTTATATTTTATGTGTTCGTCTCTCCAGTTTGTGAACCTGGGGCTACATGCTCCACCCCTAGCGACGGCATCATAGGTAAGTCCTATACTGGTAATTTTTGATAAGGACAATTTTACCTTATGACATGATGTCGCCGCGTGAATTGGTGCCGTATGTGGTCAAACTCGGAGAGAATTATGATTTTAATAAGAGAAAGTAAAAATATAAGTAAAAGGCAAAATTAGATTTAATAATGAGTTTGAGTATAATAGTGATTTTAATAATGAATTGAATAATGAATTTAATAATGAGATGTAACTCAATATAACGATAGGAATATGCATGAAAATGATAATTTAAATATGTATTATATTATTGTGTATATATGTGTGTATTAGTATAAATATTTAGTATATAGTCAGAAGTGTATAACAGTGTATTAAATCATGGCGCCGAATAAAACTAGGCAGTCAAATAAAAGAGCGAGGCAAGATCCTCCGATTAACAATATACAGCAGGAGGTAAAATTAAATGCCAGAATAACAGATAATTCGGCTGTAACAAATAACGCGGTTCATGTACAGATGCCCACAAATCAAGCACAGCAAAATACAGCGTTGCCAATTATGCAAATGTTGCCATCATTTGATGGGCAAAAGGAAAACAATATGAATTTCTTTATCATACAGTTTAATGAAATAGCGGATTTAACATCATGGTCCGAACAAGAGAAAATTATAATTGTCAAATCTAGATTAAGGGGAAAGGCACAACAATTTTTAGCAGAAAATATTGCTCTGCAAAAAGAAAAATCGTATGAAAAGTTCATGGAATTGTTAAAAAACAAATTTGAGAAAAAACAAACCTTAGTGCAAAAACATAACAATTTTAACAATCTGAAACATTTACCAAATATGACAATTAAGGATCTTGCACAAGAAATCGAAAACCAGGCAATAATATTTTTAGAGATAGATGAAACAATTGATGCAAATGTAGAAAAAATTATAGAGAAAATTAAACTTACCAAATTTTTACAGATAGTCAGAGAAGATTTAAGAACAGAAATAAAAAAAATGACCCGAAAACCTTTGACGAAGCAGTGAGAATAGCTGAGGTAATAGAATCCGCATTGGAGGAAGATAGTGATTGTGTAAATAATATTGAAGTAGAAAATAAAATAATTGAGAATGTGGAAATAAATCATGTAAAAACTGGAAATACTGCAGAAAAGCCGCCACAGAAATTTGTATAGCGTGTGGTCGTAACAATCACTAGATGTCCGAATGCTTTACGCTTCAAAAAGTACAAAATAATTTAAAAAGGGCATTCACAAATGAAAACAGCAGTCAAGAAACCACCAATTATCAACAAAGACCCACTAATCAAAATAATTATGCACATTATAGTAGATCAAATTTCAGAAGAGGTAATTTCATAAATAACCGGGGAATACGGCGTCGTGCAGGAAATAACAACAGACAATTTCTAAATAATACTAGAAGACCATATCAAAATAATAGGCGACAGTTTGAAAGCAATAATGGCCAATATCAAAATAATGGATATTTAAACTAAGAAAGGGACCTCGAAATAAAAGACAAATAGAAAGTTATAAGGCATCAAATAAGGATTCGAGATCCCATAATATTGCAAGCAAAATTAATAATAAGGATGCACAGAATTTAAATGAACATTTACTTAATTCAACGTATGGAAAGAGTGACGCACTGCCAATGATCAACGTAAATTTAGAGAACTTAAAAACAGTGGCTCTCATAGACAGTGGCGCAAGTGTCAGTTTATTATCAGATCAAATATTTCAAAAAATCAAAAATAAAATTAAAATTAACTATTTATCTAGACAAGTTAAAATCCAAACCATGACTAAAGAAAACATCCAATTCTCAAAATGCATAAGCTTCAGCTTTAAAATTGAAAACAAAAGATGTAAAAATTCATTTTTTATAACTAAACAATTAAACAACACCCCCTATGAAATAATCTTAGGATTTGACTTTCTCAGAAATCATCATGCCATAATTGACACAAATAAATTAACATTAAAATTTATTAAAGAATCCATATCTATCCCATTTCAAAACAAAAATCAAAAAAAAGCACAGGAACCAAAAAATAATCATATAAGAGTGGAACATATTCAATGCTTAAATGCAAGCTTATCACATAAAATTAAATTACTTCCCCAAGAAACAAAATCAATAAAATTAAAATTAAGTGAAAACTATTTTGAAGATAAGGATGTATTGTTAAATATTACAAATTCATTAAAAGATTTACACGCTGAGTATTCTTTACATTATGTAAATAATAGAAAATTTATTTCTACTCTAATAACAAATAAAACAGAAGAAGAAATTCAACTTAATAAAAATATGGTTGTCGGAACTGTAACACCGCAATTTGAAATTTTTGAAGAAAAACATAATGATGATAAAATTTTACAGGTAAACAATATAGAGAGTTTAAATAACCCACAAAAATTGGACATTTCAGCTTTACGAAAAGCGGAATTAACTCCGCAAGATTTTAAACTGGATCATTTACAAGAGAATGAAAAACATATATTGCTTAAATTACTTCTACAAAATTATGATGTATTTTCGAAATCATATAAAACGCTGGGAATGACAGAGGAAATAGTACCGGAATTTAATTTATTACATCAGTACCCAATTCAATGTAAACCTTATCCCTTGCCAAAAATGTTAAAACCTGTACTCGAGAGTGAAATAAAACAATTGTGTGAAGCAGGAATAATTGAAAAGTCTAGTAGTAACTATGCGTTCCCATGTCTATTAATTAAGAAAAAAAATAATTTTAACAGTACTGATGCCAATAAACTACAAAAATATCGTTTAGCCGTAGACTATAGGCTCCTAAATCAGATTACCGAATTACTGCCCATAAATATTGGTAAAATTAGCGACATTCTGCACAACATCGCAGGCCACAAATTGTACACGGTAATTGATTTAAAGTCCGCGTTTTTTCAAATTAAAATCAAACCTGAGGATAGTTTGCGATTAAATATCATAACAAATGAAGGCTTGTACAGACCTAAAAGATTACCTTTTGGGGCAAAAAACTCATCTGCATATTTTTCTTTATTAATGATGAAATGCTTAGGAGACTTAAAATATCAGAAAATTGAATTTTATTTAGATGATATTGTAATTGCCGCAAATTCATTCGAGAAAATGTTGGAGAAATAAAAAACGGTATTTTCGAGATTAGGTAAATTTGGGTTAACTATCGATCCTTCAAAATTACAAATGTGTAAAGAGAATATTAAATTTCTAGGATTTAAGATAAGTAAGGAAGGCATAACACCTTCAGATGATAATGTACAAAAATAACGAATTTCTCTGTGCCAACGACAGTAAAAAAAGTAAAATCATTTTTAGGTTTATGTAATTACTTCAGGCAGATCATACCAAATTTTTCTGAACTATGCAATCCATTAAGTGAGTTAACAAAGAAAGATAAGAAATTTATATGGACGGAGAAATGCGAAGAAGCGTTTGTAACATTGCAAAACGCGATTTTATCGAAACCGGTAGTCAGGGCATCTGATATGTCAAAGCCGATCTTTTTGTCGACGGACTGTTCAAAAGTAGCCGCGTCAGGAATTTTACTTCAATCAGTGAATGGAAATTTTCATCCTATCGAGTATTATAGCAGGAAACTTTCAGACAGTGAAAAGAAATATCCGAGCATGAAGCTAGAATTGTTAGCAATTCACGACGCTATAATACATTTCAAAGATTTTTTATATGGTACGCATTTCACGATTTTTACAGATTCTAAAGCATTAACACACTTTATTAAGTTAGAAAATCAAAATTCCGATTTAATCGCAAGATGGTTATTAAATTTACAACAATATTCTTTTGACATAAAGTATATTAAAGGACAAGATAATCCCAGTGTTTTATGTCACGTCAAATTTTTTCTGAACAAACTAAGACTAAATTAATAAATAATATTATTGCTAATGACAGCGCTATAACAATAGCCAAAATTTTAGAAGAGCAAGCAAAAGATAGAGAGATAAAGAAAATTATTAACGGACTGAATGCAAAATCTAAGCAGCCAAAATATGTAAATAAATACTATAGAGATGTAAATACAGGATTAATTATGATAAAGACTGCTAGATATATAAGAAATCCTATGCAAAACGACAGAATTATAATACCTCACAGTCTAAAATTTGCAGTTATTGAGTTAGCTCATACACCACATTTTGGAGTAGAAAAAACCTATCAAATTCTGAATAGAAAATATCACTGGAAAGGGGCATACAATGATGTAAAAAATTTTTGCGCATCATGTGATGCATGTTTATGTAACAAAAATAAGGCTATAAGACCTATGGCATTACAACGTGTGCCACGTCCATGTAAACAAAATCACACGGTGGCATTAGACATTGTAGGGAAGCTACCGAGAAGTAACGGACAGCACGAGTACATCATAACGATGATAGACCATTACTCGAGATTCCTGGAGGCAGTACCCGTGAGAAATATTACAACTGCGAGTGTATTACAGGTCCTTACGAATTGGATTACACAAATGGAGTTCCAATGTGGTTGTTATTGGATAACGTAAGGCAACTTAAAAGCGAGGAATTTAAAAAATTCGCAGAGCAACATGGTATAAAACTAAAATATACTTCAATTTACAAACCCAGCTCAAATGCAATTTTAGAAAGAAGCCACTTGGCCATAAAAAATTCTTTAGCAGCAATGTCAAATCAAACGTTTAATTGGCATAAGGTATTGCCATATGTAAAGTTATTCCATAATGCTACACCCAGCGCAAATATAGACCACAGTCCCGCTATTTTGTTTCTTACCAGAGATTTGAAATTACCCGTAGAAAATAATCTGGAAATAGCGAACCCTGATGACAGTCCGATTTTAACTCAAACTGAATATGATAATGAGGTCAGTGAAGCACTTACTTTAGCGGAAAAAATTAATAGGTATACAAAACATAAGCAAATTCAAGCCCAAAGTCGCCAAGAAAGAGTTTTTAAAAGAGTGAGACAGCATAAATTATTAAAAGGCCAAATTGTATATTTGAAAAATTTAAGGTCCACCACAGCATTACAAAAAAAATTTCAAGGACCATATCGCATCATAAAGGTGATCCGTAACAATAATTACGCTATCACGCCTATGTACGATCCAAATAAAAAATGGATAGTTGTTCACGCGAATAAATTATATAAAGCAGAACCGCGTAAAAAATATTTACAAAATAATGAATTACGGCGAAATGTTGACAGAACTCAATCGCAGGTAAACAAAAATAGCGGCAAGAAGAATCAAAATAATGTGAGTCCTAGGAGATATAATTCAAGAAAAAAAAATAAAAAAAAATTTTTTGTTAATGTAGAGTATTGGTTATGAATGTATTGAAAATGTATTTATAAAAGTGTAATAATTACATAAAGGAGGATCTTAAATGTGAGGATACAACAAAAATAAAAGGTAAATAAATACAAATTTATGTGAAACATAGGCATAATAGAACAATAAATATCGGAAAAAATATGTAGAAGTGGTAAATAATACATACAACACCCCTCAATGTTCTAAAATAAAATATACTAAGGTGTGTTGTAAGAGAGAGAGAGAGAGAGAGATAAATAAATGTCACTTACTTGTAATTTGTCTTGCTTGGAAACAAATATGGAATAAAACAGTAATGGACATCAAAAGAGCTAGACAATACAATGATAAAGATGTATGGGATGGAATTCGTCACGATGTCTTTTCTCTTTTTATTTTTCTTTCCCTTTTTCTTGTGCGGGTTTTGAAAAAATTGTATAACATAATTAATAAAATGCAAAATAAACTGAATGGAACATGGTAAAAGCAAGTACATAATATTCAAAATCAGAAAATTATTAATTAATAGTTTATAAAAAGCCGATAGATTACAAGCAAAATCATAAATAAATAAATAAATAAAATTTTGAAGTCAAAATAAACAGTCACAGCAGATGTAAAAAAATAATAATAGTAAACTAATAAATACATATTGCATAAATAGTGTATACAGACCTTTTACAAAAACACGCAATCTAAAAAACAAAATAAAAGTTAATTACATAAATTAATTAATAAAACTTGAATAAGTAAGATTAGTTTCCCATCCTTCACAGCGTAAGAACTCCATATATGGGCATTGTACGGCGAAAGCTTGTCCCCTTCAAAATAAATATCCAGGCTAAAAATAAACATCGGAGAAAATCTCCCCTGCATAGTACGAGAATAATACGAAAAAATTTCTATTGTAAGCATACAATCAATGTTTCAAAATTTAAAATTATAATTGCAGGCAATTATAGTTATTTAAAAATACCGGCCGGTAAAATAAAATAAAATACATTTGGAAAAGACATTAAATTGCATGTAAATGATAAATGATTTAGTATTATTAAGAAATTATTGCAGTAATTAAACATCACAGTAAATAAAAAGAAATAACAAATAAAATTAAATATGAAAGAATGATATGTAAATAAATAAATATGTAATGTTATGCTGAAATGGGAACATAAAGTCAGTTATATCAATAACATAACATTAAAGCATAGTATATGCATAATACTACATATAAATAAATGAATCCAATAAATTAAAAGTACATGAAATCAAAATAATAATTTAGTCAACAATCAGATCTGTGTTAAGGTCATAAGATAAGAGAAAATATATATATATATGTCAAATTAAATAGAATTAATAGCAATATAAGTAGAATAAATAAAAAAAAATTATACAAAAGCATGAATGAAAAAATTGTAATAAAATTCATTAAAAGATACAGCCGAAAATACACGTCAATGTAGAGCGTACGCACAGGCCAAAAGTCCGCGCTTTGTAGATAGGATACCGCCAAAGTTGCACGATAACGATTAAATTTTTAGCGATACATGCAGAAGGCAGTTAAAATCCCTTTTACGTAAGTTTGCGCTCTGCAAACAATGTAGACACTCATTCAGGGTCGCCGTCCAGGTCAAGAGATTTCGCAGTTACCGTGGAAACGCGTGAGGGGGAACAGAGAAAAGCTTCTTTGTGGTCAAGCCAATTTTTTCTTTTTTTTCTTTTCTCCCCTTCCTCCCGCGCAGTTGTTTCACACAAAAGGGCAGCCGAAGAGGAAAGTTAAAGAGCGAATGCTCATGTATTGTGAGATGCATTATATGTTGGCGTAGCGAAATGAGTATATATATTTGATATTCTAAATGCCGCAATGTAATATGATATAAATATGGTGTTCAAAATAGCCATGATTTATACACACAAAAGTATATAACATGTTAATTATTGTAACAAATAAGAAATATATACAGCTAAAAAATTGTCTAAAAATTATTTACGTCTGTGAAAATGAGAAATCAAGGTAATGAATTGCGTATATTTTAATGTAATGTTGTGAACTTGTATATAAATAGAAGTGCAAATAACAGTTATAATAGTCTTCATGTGAAGTGTACAATAGACTGTACTATGCAACATAATGAAAATATAAATATTTAAGTACCGGAACTTTGAAAGTAAGTCGCAGGATGGTGACTCATTCTTCCGTGATACAAAAAATATATGCTTAAAAGATATAGTGTGCCTTCCGAACAGTAATAATTTCTTCATGTGCATCAATATATGTGTTACCAAGTACGATATAGTGTGCCTTCCGAACAGTAATCATTTCTTCATGTGCATCAATATATGTGTTACCAAGTACGATATGGTGTATCTTCCGAACAGTGAGTTCCTTCATTTTAGTGACATGTCGGTTGTAATGCACCGATGTATGTATTCCAGGTGACAATAATGTATTTTACGTGCTGGTGATATATTTCTAGTGTTGCAATATTGTGTTTTCCTTGATGGTGATATGCATTCACGTAGCAGATATGTGTGCAGTGCTTCAGATCAAGATTTCCACAGTGCACACAATGTGTACACATATGTATTCAGTGCAATGTTTACCGTGTGATGAGTTTTTCTCTCTGCAAGGGGGGATATCATGTAACACAATATTTGTATTACATGTTTCCACCCCAATTACAAATGCCAACCAAAATAATGAACTATCTAAATGCTGCAGAGGGAGCCGATGACAACAAATGCATATATAAACAGTGGTCATCCCCATCTGCATCAACAGCGAATGGTAGATGTGGTAGGGAATGAAAGGGGGAAAGAAAAAAGCGCCCCAAAGCCGTATTCAAAAAACTTCAGTCGACTAAAAAGTCGACTTTCAAACGAGTCAGCATCATGTTTCTTGGTTTTGTGAAAAGTGTCTATAGAATGTGAGCAATGAAATGGTAGCTTGTGCAGATATGAGATGTGCAACAGTTTGCAGACATCAGTGAGATTGCACGAATACGTACGTAACACAAAGAGTAGAGGTAAACCAAATTTCAATTGTCACTAATTAGCACGGAAGGCACACCTTTAACGATTATTAAAATAATGAACTACTAGTTCGTATGAGTAGTTCATATGAACGAGTTCGTAGATATTGAACTAAAAGAACTATTTTTTTATCGATTGCTTAAAGGAAACTGTTTTAAGAAATTTAAGTCAAAGTTATTATGTGTGTAAATATATGTATTAATGTAATATTGTCAGTGTTATGTGTCCTTTAATAATAGATTTAATAATAGTATCATTACTCAAGATACAATGGATAGCTATAACTCCAAAACATTATAATAAAGTGATCATTTAAGTCAAGTGTATTTGTTTATATTTTATGTGTTCGTCTCTCCAGTTTGTGAACCTGGGGCTACATGCTCCACCCCTAGCGACGGCATCATAGGTAAGTCCTATACTGGTAATTTTTGATAAGGACAATTTTACCTTATGACACATCACAATACTATAATAATTTATTTTATATAAGCATTTTATTTAAGACCATGGAGCTACAAAAAATTAAACTCTATGCTTGAAACTTCATCGAAAAAAATCGTCCTTCTCTTTATGAAATCAATTAATATTTCATTCATATCAGCCATGCAGACTCCATGGACTAAATTATTTTGTGTTAAAAAAATACAGGAATTCTAATACAACTCATTCTATATATTTTGCTGTTTACATTTTACATAGGTGAAAAATAGGCTTAGTTGTAGAAATAATCAAATTTAGATGAGCATTTAAACTCAAATATATTGTCATTGCGTTGTTTCAGTATGTAGATGCACAGAATTTAAGCAAAAATAAAGTAGTTTTAGGACGGATACAACACTCAATATGAATTAAAAAGAACTTAAAAAAATCACGATTTTGAAACAAGATGAATGCCATATATCATTTAGAAGTGGGTCATGTGATCGTTTCATATCATGGTCACGTGATCGTTTCATATCATGGTCACGTGATCGTTTCATATAAGAGGTGTAATTATTATTTTAATTTTTATTTAAAAAACTACTGAATATATTTCGCTGAATTTTTTTTTATATATTTTATGGAACAATTTGAATATTACCTAACATTTTCGAAGCAATTTATGAATTTTAAATCCGCTTAAAAAATGTTTGAAAAATTAGGTCCCATAGGGCTCAATGTATTTCATTTTTTCGACCCGGGTTCAATTCAAAACTAATTGGGTAATATTATTCATTTATATTCCCATAGGTTCTACAGACCGTCTGAACAACATACTAAAATTTCATTTTGATTAAGTCATTCTTACGGCAGTTATCGTGCTTACGGACAGACAGACAGACAGACAGACAGAATGAACAAAGTCATAAACACTTTTCAACTTTGTTGTAAAGTGTTAAAAACTATTTTTAGCGTGACGTCTATGTGTCTTTCTGTTTTTCTTTCTGTCTGTCTATCTGACTGTGCAATATATGTATCCACTCTAACTCAATAACTAATGGACCAAATTTCATAAAATTTGGTAGGTAAGTCACTGGAGGGAGGCTCTGGTACGGATTAGTTTTTCGTCCGATTCAGGAGAAAGACACCCTCCTTTTTAACGAAATAGCCTGCAAAAATTGCCTGTCTCCACTCTAGCTGAAAAACTAATTAATTAAATTTTACAAAATTTGGTAGATAAGTGACTTGGGAGTTACCCTGGTGCTGATTAGATTCTGGTACTATTCGGAGAAAATAACCTGCCTTTTGTTGCGAAATGGCCCGCAAAAATCGTCATAATTTAAAATAAAACACTGCGTATGCTGAAATATTTCAATTAAATTCTTGTTTTATACGTAATTTTTAACTATGAAAAGAATAAAACCAACCTCTTTACACTAGGACTAGCCGTTATCGAGTTATTTTAATTTTTTATCATATTTGCTTCGCTACCTTTGAAAATAAGTCCAGTTACCTAGTGAAAACGAAATTTAAATTAAACTCAATTTAATGAATTATTAAAGAAATATAGAAAAAATGGATTTGAGTCTGCAGAGAAAGTTATGTGCTACCCACATCATATTTTTTACATTGGTGCCCTCTTGGATCCCCTTAAGATTCTAACATAGGTATCTTCCTTCCTAAATATTTATTATACAATTTTCTCTTGGGTTTCTCTGCCTTCTCCCATCTCCAATTAACACTGTACACAATTTACTTGGATAGTTTTCGAAATTATGGGTAAATGAACTTTATTATTAGCTTTAGCTGATCACCAATCTTGTTATAAAAATTCTTAACAATTCAATTATATAAATATTGTTATTAATGCGTTACACTTATTACAGTAATCACTACTATCCTTATGAAACCAATTTTTGGCAAATAATACACTGTACTGTATCCAGTTACATTTATAACCTTTTTGTCACAGATGTCATAATTTGTCAGAAGTAGTAGCAATTTTGTTTTAAATATATTTAATAAAACTTGCACCACCCATGATAATTTACAAAGCAAAAACATAATATAGGAATACAACAGTCGAATGTTAGTGTTTGTGTAAATAAAATAGTTTGTCACACTAAGGCTGTTTTACCTGAGAAGGTATCGTACAACAACAAGAAAAATAATTCACGCATAAAGCATTGATTATGAAACACTTTCCGACTGAAATGATGTTTTATCTAAGCATCTCTAAAATACGATACATTCAGTTGTGATATTTTTAAAATTAACACAATACTACAATAATTTATTATATTTGAAAACTTCATCGAAGAAAAATGAATTTGATTTAAATAAAGTCATCGAAATATAAATCGCCTGGCTTTCCATATAAAAACAGTGAATATTTCACTGTTTTATATGGAAACCTTTCATTCAACGACGATATTTGTAAAATTATCACAACACTGCAATAATTTACTTTACTTAAAAATGTAAAACTATGGAGGTAAAATTACTTTCTAACTCCATGCTTAAAACTTCCTCAAGAAAGCAATAATATGGAATTATATGCTTCTCTATGTAAAATCAAATGAATGTTTCATTCATATCAGCTGCATTACAGACTTAAGAGCTAAATAATTTTGCGTTAATGAAATTCAGAAATTCTTATACAACTCATCTTACAGCTTGATGTGATTACATTTTTCATACGTGAAAGTTAGACTTCGTTGTAGAAATGGTCAAAGTTTGATGATCAATGAAAGCACCAAAATATTGTAATTACGTTGGCGTAGTAAATAGATGCATAGAAAATAAAAACTAAAGCGGTTTTATGACGGATGCAACACTAAATATAAATTAAAGAGAACTTTAAAAATCACGATTTTGACACAAGATGGATACCATATTTTATTTTGAAGTGGGTCACGTGATTTTTTCATATAATATGGGTGCAATTATTATTTTAATTTTTATTTTAAAACTACCGAAAGTATTTTGCTCAATTTTCTTTTATATTTTATGCAATAATTTGAATATTTTCTAAAATTTTCGAAGCAATTTGTGAATTTTAAATTCGCTTAAGAAATGTTTTAAAAATTACGTACCGTATGGTTCAATGTATTTCATTTTTTCATCCGGGGTTTAATCTAAAACTAATTGAGTGATATTCATTTATATTCCCATATGTTCCATAGACCGTCTCAATAACATACTCAAATTTCATTTTGATAAAGTCATTTTACGGCACTTAGCGTGCGAACGGACAGACAGACAAACAGAGTGAATGAACAAAGCCATAGAATCTTTTCAACAATGTTGCAAAGTGTTAACAACAATGACGAGGAGAAAATACCCTATCTGACTTGTCCCAGACTGGTTTTATAGAAGAAATGGCTATTCAGATTTTGAGGCAGCCATTTTATATGGTTTCAAACTATGTTACATGTCTAATGTACTCTACTGAAGGATACAATCAAACCTCATTCAAACCACATAGTCCTTTTTATATGTAGCAAATAAAAAACGACTACGACTGAAAAGGGCTATGTGTGAATACGTGGAGGACTGGGCTCTTTTAACGGGGTATCTTAGGCATTGACGGAAACTTGACACAGGCCATTTTGAGATTTCATAACATTCTAGAAAAGAGGTTTCTGGTTTTAGTACTTGGCAGGGTTTTTAACTATGAAGTTTGTGAGATATTAAATATATTAGATAAATTAATTTTTTAATTATACAGTTTGAATTACTTCCTATCACAATCAATAATTAATGTCGTATCTTTCAATATCCAATGCATCCACTTTACACTATACTATCTTATTTAAAATTTATACTACATAATGCAATTTACATTAACGTTATACTATCCCATCCATTTATCCATATCTAATTTTTGATCACGAAAAACAGACACTTATGTGACATTATTTTCCAAGCAACGAAAACATAATATATTTATATGGGAAACGCATATCAAATTTTCTATATTCATTTATGCCGAAATTTGACATCTTATGGATTCCAAATATTAAACCAAAATATATTTTATGGGCGAGAAGGTTCCGAATAAAATGAGCTCTCTATACTCCAGAATTTACTACAAACTTTCCCAGTACTTAAGCTCAAAATAGATATCGCCGTCTCTCGTGGGATCTAGACTCGTTCAAACTAAGGTATATGTAAAACTCATTCACCAGAACATACTTTAAAAGTACTTATAGGAGTGTCTTCTGACAGAACCGCTCAAAGAGTGACTTAGCTCACTCTTCTAAACATCTGTTACTTTGGCAAAATTATAGCACCCTTGGGATGACCAGTTATCTTACCTTGATTGTCTTTAGTTGTTGGTTTGATTTCGCGGTTTGGCATTATAATTTGGCACCTCAAAATGTAAATTTATCATCTTTTATTTGAGAGATTAATTGGCGAAATTATAAAAGAACGAGTCATTACTACTCGCTTTGAAATAACTAGTGACCATTAAATGCGACACCTACATAATTTGTAAAACATCTGATGTGGGCAGCAGATGACTTTTCTCATATTATGAAATGAATTTACTTCTTTCACAGAGAAAAAATTATGTATAAGATCAATGGCACAGTGTTCTTAATGTTGAATTGCACATTTTGCGCTTTTCTGGATGACAACATGTAAAACTATTTCATACCCAATGAACTTATATTTCACACAGCTCTAAATTCACAATTATAAATATTGATAGCATCCTCAATAAAACAATATAGTCCATACATCAAAATATTTTAATAATAAATTCATCAATTTGGCATTATTTTCATTAACTTGGCATATTTTTTTTACAATTTGACGACATTTTTTTTAATCTGAAGTGACAATTCGCCAAGTTGGCAATATTTCGTTAGATTATTCAACAAGTTCACCACATGCATCACTAAGTGTTACAAATAAACGGAGAGAAGAACATTTCTTATATACTTGCAGGTATGCCCGTCATATGAGGGAATTAAATTTTTGAAAAACATTACCTCACATTTAGTGTCATTTTTATCAGTTTGGCAACATTTTTATCAATTTGGCGAAATTTTCGTCAATTTGGCAACATTTAAAAAGTTGTCAAAATGCGACATCCCACAAAATTTATCGCAGACATTATGGATGGAGAAATTTGTTGTTTTCATAATCGAATCTTATGTCCTTTCAGATATATTTAATTTTCATCAATTAGTCGTCATTTTTATTTATATTATTTTTTATTTTATTTTGAAAAAGACTGCAAGCTACAGGATGTAGTCCCAGTTACAGCATGCAGGAATAAAAATACATTCAAAATATGCAGATTAAAACATTATAAAATACATTAAAATGCTAAAATACATTAAAAAGAAAGCAAACCCTTTATAACAAATGATCTTCATAATCAAATACACATGAATAAATACAGTAAAATACAAGATGTTTACAACAAATGCTTTTTAAAATCCATCTCGGATGAATAAAAAATATTGAGATAATCTGATAAATTGTTGTATAATTTACAAAAAACAGTAATTGCACAACTGCACCCAATATTTGAGTTAAAATTCTTTACAGCAAATAAATTAATGTTCTTGATTGTATACTAAGGAACACGAAACCCAATTCCACCCAAGACAGGGTAACAATCAACTCGGCCACCGAACAGACCCATGAAGAATGAAAAGAAAATGCAATCCATTCTGCTCTGTAAGCTTTTTAAACCAAACAAATCACGTAGAAAAGTAGAGGATAAGGCATAAAGAGAAATGCGAGTTTTCCAATAATAAAGATACCTCAAGAAGTTATTTTGAATGATATCGATCCTGTTTGAGTGAACGGCATGAAAAGGCCTCCACACCACAGACACATATTCAAGCCCCGACTTGACCAAGGTATTAAAAGAACAAGAATGGTATCCTCATTTGTAAAATCCAGAGTAATTCTCTTAATGTAACCCAGTTCTCTACAGGATTTAGAATAGATATTAGAAATATGAGGAGAAAAGGAGACATCGGACGTATAAATAACTCCAAGATCAATAATAGAGAACTTTCTAGCCAAAAGAGAGTTGCCAATACCATAAGAAAATGAAATAGGCACTTTTCTACGAGTAAAAGACTCAAAACTACATTTACTAATACTGAGATGAAGGCGGTTATTGCTACACCAATCGGAAAGGACATGCAACTCAGATTAAATATTATTGCAAGAAACAACATCAAAAATAGGACATAGAATTTTCAAATCATCAGCATAAAAAAAGGCAATTTTTAAAACAATCAGCAAGATCATTAATAACAGTGCCTTGGGGCACACCAGAAGTAGCAGAAACACCCCTACCAAGCAAGAACCAAAATTTACACATGAAAACCTAGAAGTTAAATAGGACTTTAAAAGCATAACCAAATTAGGACAAAACCCAATACTCTTCAATTTATGAAGGAAAATACTGTGATTAACCGAATCATGAGCTTTCGTAAAATCAGTGTAAACAACATCCAACTGACTCCTAGAATTAATGGCATCCATCACAAACGAATTAAAGCAAAGAAGATTAGTACCAGTATACCTACCTCTCATGAAACTATGCTGATTGATAGAAATAAAAGACCGAATCTGAATATAGATGTACCTATGCAAACCAAATTAAAAAACCTTAGCAAATGGAGAAATGATGAGATGGGCCTGTAGTTATCATTACGATATTTGTCACCCTTTTTAAAAATAGGAGCAATTTTAGATCTATTCCATTCATCTGGAAAAACATTACAACTGATGGACAGGTTAAAAATAATGAGTAAAGGATACACAAGATATGTAGAACACGCTTTTATAATATAAGAAGGTACACCATCAAAACCCAACGAGCCAGAACCCATTAGTCTAGTAATACCATCTGTAACATCTTTCAAAGTTACATGATTAACATTCACAGGATCAGAAATCTCTCTCATGTGATGATTAGCCGGAACGAATCAGCATCAAAAGGCGTACTGACAATAAAATTAGCACAAAAAAACTCAGCAAAAGCATTAGCAATGGTTTTGTCAGTGGAATACATAACATTATTTAAATTCATTGTATTGCACGAAATCTTATCTTTAAAGTTACTATAGGGCTAAAAAAATCTTAGGATTGCTTTTAAGAGATAATTCATATGATTTATAATCACGATTGATATCTGTCTTAATATTAGCTCTAAGTAATTTAAAATATTTAAGCTTATAATTTCAATAATTTATTTTTATTTTTATCAATATGGCGACATCTGTATCAGTATGGCGAAATTTTTATCAATTTGGCGACAATTTTTGTATTTGGCAATAGTTTTATCCATCTGGCGCCATTTTCGTCAATTTGACAACATTTAAAAAGTTGCCATGTTGGCGGTATATTGTCAAAATTCGTTGTCAAAATTTCGCTAAGCGTTACAGACGGAAAAATTAGTTATTCCTAAAATAGATTCTTATATTATTTTCAAGATATTGAATTTTCATCAATTATTTGTCATTTTCATTGATTTAACGTCATTTTTATCAATTTGACGACATTAAAAAATTCACCAAGTTGGCGACATTACGCCAAATTTGTCACCAAAATCTCGCCAAGCGTTCTGGACGGAAAAATAGGTTATTCGTATAGTGGATAAATGACTATTTTCGTCCAAATACAAAACTATTGTCTAAAGTATCTTTTCTCATGAATGGAACGGGCTAGATCTAGGCGAAGGACGTCAACAAATTTATCGCATAATATTACACATAAAAAGGGAACATATTTCACAAAAGTTAGTATTTTTTATTAATTTTACGTAATTTTTTTATAAAAATATTTGTAAAATATGCAATATCTTAAGTACGGTTCATGCTAGCGTTCTAAAATTTATGTCAATCATTTTCTAATGAAATTTACATAATAAATAAATATTTTCGTAACTATATTGAAAGTTTTGATTTTTTGATGATTTTTTCATAATTTCACTTGGAAATTTGGGAGGGTTCTGAACATTCGATTGCGTTAAAAAAGGCTTCCAGTATTCACGAATTGTAATTTTTGTACTAATTTTCAGTTAAATCGCTTCATTCGTTCATGGGATATCGTCTCCACACACTCACTGACACACACACACACACACACACACACACACACACACACAGACAACACCTCAAAAACGTTCCATTCATGTTCAGCGATGCTTGCAACGGCTCTCCCATCGAAAATTCGAATTCGAATTTTCAACCCTGTCACAATACTTTCCTTATACATTATTATACTATATACATAAGGAAAGTAAAAATGTTGATAAATTTTCTAAATATCAAAAGTCGTTTCAGATTTAAAGGTAAAAATGGCTAAATTTTATAATTTTGTTAACGTATTAAACGGAAATACATTTTGTATCTCATTTTTGCACTTGACTAGAGGATTTAATTACTTACTTTTTATCGATTAGCGGCGAAAGGATATGAAATTGTGTTTTTATCACTTCTGGCTCATGGTGTTTAAAATATCATTTCCACGCGACAAAATAGGCTAAATTATTGTGAAACAATGTTGATCAATTAGAAAAACAACAATTATATAGCGTTGAACAATTATATAGCGTTATGTTTAATTGATTATTTTAATTCTAAAATTTTAATGATTGGCGGCGAAAGGATATCATATTGTGATTTTTAATTTAGTTATTAGAGGCTAAGTAGTATAAGATTTTTAAAATCCCATTGTAACGTCATCCATAAGTCGAGTTTCATTTTTTTTTAATTTTTCTGTAGATTAGGAAGATAAGACAAATTGAATGTGACCCAAACCAAAATTATTGCTAAAAGTGTCTTCTGACAAAATTATTGTAAAAGTGGATTGCCTAAGTGGTTTAGTCGATAATTAAGTGAAGTTGTTTTGAGTCTTTTTTTGTTATTCATTTGCAATCACCCTTAATTCGAATTTTCGAAATATTAGTTTTTTCGCTGACCTAGAAGCTGGGACGGATTGAATGGGATCCAAACCGATAATCTGTATTGAGTAGGAGTTGTCGATCATTTTTAAATGTGGTTTTGATTATCTCTTCGTTCCGTCATCTGTAATTCAAATTTTTAAAATTTTAAAAAATTTTCTTTGGTCTCGAATCTGAGTCAAAATGACATCACGACCATCAAATGACTTCAAAACCAAGATTGTTTTTATAGGGGAAGTACTAAATAAATCTGATCCATCATTCCTTCAATCAATCAGTCAGTTCAATGCATATATATATTTTCAGAGAGGGTAGAAGCATAAAATAATGAATATCTCAAAGAATATTTTTACAAATTTTCAATCTGTAAAAATATATATAATAAAGTATTTATAACTTTTATTTACAAGTTCTAAAATAAACGTAGGTGTTAATAATAAAAAACTGAAATTTGTGATAAAAATACGCTTAATAAAATATAAATGAACAAAGTTAGATTTCAACAATTGTTTTTGGTGTACATTTATATAAATAGTAACGTAAAAAGTATTAAGAATATTTATTTCATTCAGTAAAGATATTGAATGGCAGTCTAAAAATGTAAACCAAAAAAGAACCAATTCCGTATTTACACTTTTTACACAAATGTATAATAAAATATGTTTAAATATTATTAATTTGTAATTTCACTGAAGCGCAGTGACTGTAATAATCTATTAAAATTATGAGTGATTCACAAGTCAATTTTATGTAGATTACTTGCTATTCCAAGAAATATTATTCTTATTAATGTAGCCACGTAAAAAAATACTTATTTAATTATTATACTTATTGAAGTATTTAGAAAATACATTTAGGTGAAGATGATTTTTTAGCATCCTCGCAATAAAATTCAGGTTCCAAAAAAATTAAAAAGTATCCATGTATCGCAGACGTTTTATGTTCCCACGTGAAGTGAATAACAATAAAAAGAAAATCACAGGTTGCCCAGTGCAAATTTCTTCGCATGAATGTTCGTTGCTATGGTAAAGGGACGGAAATATTTGGTGTATCTGTTGGATGATATATTCTTAAAGTAGCAATGTTTATTTTATTTTTTTTGTTGCTGGTTCCTTTGAAAGAGGTTGCGCTTCAGCTGCAGAATTTAGAGAATAGGGTTAAAATTACAAAAGTATATTTTATTAACTTATTTTATTAACAGTAATCATTTCAGCTCAATCGCATGATTTGTTTTTGGTGTTGCAATTTTTATAAACTTGAGTATATATATATATATATATATATCGCCATTGTCAGAAACTGGCTATTCTATCGGTTTTAATTCGAATTGTATGGCTGTTCTGATGAGAATGCAATTTCGAACTAACCGCCATTTTTTGTGTAGTTTCAATTGATTGTTCTGTATCTTTTATCTTGAGCTAATTATTAGTGCCTTGTCTCATTTTTTTGCCGTGTGTTCTTTTTATTTTTATTTATTTTTATATACCTTTAATTGTGAATTTTCTATCCTAATATTCTTCTCATCCCCCTTTCCATTGTAGTGATATGTTACCTCCTATCTTTATCCTTAGTCTTGGTCTATAGTTACTCATTTGTAACAGATATGCTAGAGATGGGTTTTTTTGTACATACAGTAGTTTATGCATAATTTTCGATTAAAATCTTTCAATTTTTTATTATAAATCCATTATGTTATTAGCTGCATTGCGCAATATCACGATGAAAGTTTTATATTCTGTATTATTTTGTGTTTTATATTCTGACTTCTATTACATCTTTTAATTGTACATTTACATTTATTATTTACTTCTGAATTCAACCATCTACCTTTAGATTTTTATATTTGCAAAAAGCTTTTTTAAAAAAGGTAAAACCTGTTGTAAAGCTGCATTTGCGCTTATTACAGAGTTTATTCTCTTTTTAATTTTAATTTAATTTTATTTTGATTATTATTGTCGCTAACGCATTTCTATACTTTAACTACAAGCCCATCTATGTCTTAACATGGCCCTCTATGGATATTGTTTTTATTAAGCTAATCCTTTCATTCCTACAATTGATTGATTTTGGTATGTCTTTACATTTCGCATATTGAAGTATTTTGGTTTGAGTTCTCTCTTCGCTTTTATGATTTTTTCTGCGAGTTATTGCTCTTTTTGGTAGATTTCACACTCGATTCTCAAACTCGTTTTATATGTGTGTGTATAGTGCTGACATCTCTCGGCAGGCATTAGAGTTTATTGTGTCTTTTTGTCTTATTTATTTCTGTATCTTTTAGTTAACCCAGACGTCAATATCTTTTATTGCTTATTTTTACATTTTAATCTAGACATGTATTTCCACTATATGTGGCACTCGTTGGCCTGCAGTTGTAGGGATTCAGTCAAACACATACGTATTAATGGCTTTGTATATCTTCCATTCCGGATGATTATGACTATTTGTCCACACTTCGCTTATTTATGAATGTTTCGTATGAAAATCTCATTTAGATCTTATCTACTACGCTTGTTTTGTTACTCTACAAAATTTCGTTTCAATTCTTTATGGTATTAGTTATAATTTGAAATTCGTACCTGACAAAATAATTTTTGAAGGGGTTTATGTTGGGAATTTTAATTAAAATTCGTGGTGTAAATTTTATTCATTACCTAATGTCCGGTCTATTATTATTATGAATTGGGATAATTATAGATCGACAAACATTGACCAATTTAGCGTTATAGACGATTTGGAAGAATACCATACCTACTCTCAATCTAAATCATATTCCTTCAATAGATGCAATAATCTTAGGTGCAAAACTTGTCCTTATGCTGACCCACTACAAATTAATAATAATTCCACTTCACAAAAATTCTGCAAAGTTTTTAATTGCATATACAAACTTAATTGTAATATTTGTAACTTATCCTATATTGGCCAAACCAGCAACCCTTTACATCTGAGAATGAATGTCCACAGGGATCATATTAAAAAATTTGACCATAAAGTCTTTAATGATCTCCCTACTAAAAATCAATTTGAATATCAGCACTTTGCTACACACGGATTTAAAAATGTATCCCTTCATATTTTAGATATTAAAATTTCACTCACTGATAGATTAGTATTTGAAAATTATTACATTAAAAAATATAAAACTCTCTTCCCCTATGGCTTAAATCAAATTTATAATAATAATAATGTTGTTAACAATAGTTTTGCATACAATTCTAATAAATCTTCAGTATATAAACATCTTTTTCAATATTCAAAGTCATCATCGTCTAGTAAAAAGCGATATAAGCGTGGCAAAGGAAAAAGTAACTTAAGTAAAACTATTGATTACAATGCAGATATTTTGAAATTACAATATAATTATTCTCAAACTTTCAATTTTCTACCTGTTAGAACTTGGTTATATAAAGTCAGAAAATGCAAATTAACTATTGTTTATACTAATTTTTTAAAATTAAAATTAACTCATGAGGATTTTAAACATTTATTTTATGGTTTACTTCCTTCACGTGCAAATTTCTTAAATTACCACCTTCTCCATTCACCAAATCCACATACTAAAATAGCTTACTATGTAATTTCTTTTAAACACCCTATTCTTAATTCTCTTAACTTCAATAATTTATTTGCAAAACATCAGCACTTGTTACCCGTAAAAGAAATCAAAATACAAAAATCATTCAAATATAATTTACGAATTGGTAGAACTATTTACAATTACAATGAAGTTTCCAGGACATTAAACTCCGATGACCTTACATCATGTGTGTGCAGCAATAAAAATCTTGTCCCTTATGTCAACTCCTCTCATGGACACATTATTACTGGAGATCTCAGTATAGTTCAGGATGACATACTTAGGGATATTATGAATAAAGGGTCTAAATTTCGCATTCCATTCTGCTATCACCCTAAACAACTTCTTCAGTCTATATCATTTGATTTTGATAAATTCATATATCAACTTGCTTGTTCACATTCCATTCCTATTGAAGCATTCCATCTATGGAAATATACTACCTTACATCTACTTAAAAATGTTATTATAAACAATTAAATTAACGAAGCCTAGGTATCCTTATAAACAACTCCTATCTGCTATTAAAGAACTACAACAACATTTTGCCATAACTTATGTAGATAAAGCTTCTAATAATTATGCCATCATTTGTAAAAAGTATTATATTTCTCTGTTACAGTATTTCTTAAAAAATAATCAAATTTTTAAACCCATTAATAATCAGTCTATCAAAATCAAAACTAAAATGCTAAACTTCTACAAACAATTAAATACTATTTGAAAGTTTTTTAAATTTCCTTATGTTACTTTGGTTCCTAAATTCCATAAATCACCTCTCAGTATTAGAACAGTCACTTGTGGACATAATACCTTTACCAATACAGCTAGTAAGTACTTGCTTAACTGTTTAAATAGAATTAATGAATCTCTTAAATTTAGGAATTCAGGATATTTCATTTTGAACAATAGTTTTGATTTAGTAAATCACCTTAGCAAGCTTCCACAAATTTTTGGTTTCCATACCTTTGATTTTAAAGACATATTTAATAATATTGTCATTAAAGATTTATATCTCTCTATTATTATCTCTCTTTATCATGACTATCTATCTTCCAATAATGTTGCATTTAATGTCAAAAACTTTCCTGTGATCTTGCACTTTGTGTTATACAACAATTATATTATCCAAGGTGATAACATTTATTTACAAACATCTGGTGTACCACAAGGTGGCTGTAGTAGTAGTATAATCGCTAACTTATATCTTTATTATTATGAACGTCATTTTAACTCTAATTCATATATTATATATAGATATGTTGACGACTTAATTTGTATTATCATTTATGATTCCTATCCAATTAATATTGATTTTTACCTATCTAACCTAGAATTAATTCCTAATGAGGCTAGCGTTAGTCAAACTGTAAATTTTTTAGACCTAAATTTAGATACCCTCAGTAATCATGTAATCACCAATCTATATGATAAAAAAGATTCTTACAACTTCACTATCATAAAGCTGCTATTATATCAATCTTGTAATTCTATTCAATTGTTTAGAAACATCATTTTAAACCAGCTATTTCGAATACATCGACTTTCTGATCCTCGGTTTCACTTTCTCCACATCAATAATCTTAAATGCATTTGTCAAAATTACCAATATCCGGAAGTATTTGTAAATAATATTATTAATAATTTCAAATATACCATGTAATAATTTTTCACATGAATTATTTATCTTTGATTGGATAACTCAATTTTGAGAATTCACCCATTCTTATCACCTAACTTACCTCTTGGCCTGAGTCTAATACTGTTTACTATTTTCGAATGACTATTTTCCACTTGTCCTGAGTCCTATACTGATTACTATTTTTGAAAGTCTCCATACATATTATGTATAGTTCAAATGTATTCATTCGGGTGCCCACTTGCATTGACGAAGTGAGGTGAAATGCTCAGTCGCTTGTTCAACTTACACGTGGTAACAATGCTTGTGAGTTCATATTTCTGTTCGAGGAGGTATTTATTTTCTGATTTGTAATTCAATTGATTTATTTTTCTCCTTCCACTAGCCAGTAGACAGTTCCAATGGTGTCTATAGTTAAATAATATCGCCATTGTCAGAAACTGGCTATTCTATCGGTTTTAATTCGAATTATATGGCTGTCCTGATGAGAATGCAATTTCGAACTAACCGCCATTTTTAGTGTAGTTTCAATTGATTGTTCTTTATCTTTTATCTTGAGCTAATTATTATTGCCTTTTCTCATTTTTGCCGTGTGTTCTTTTTCTTTTTATTTATTTTTATATACTTTTAATTGTGAATTTTATATCCTAATATTCTTATCATCCCCCTTTCCATTGTAGTGATATGTTATCTTCTATCTTTATCCTTAGTCTTGGTCTATAGTTACTCATTTGTAACAGATATGCTAGAGATGTATTTTTTTGTACGTACAGTAGTATATGCATAATTTTCGATTAAAATCTTTAAATTTATATATATATATATATATATATATATATATATATATATATATACAGTAGAACCTCTATTATCCGACCCTCGTTTAACCGGAACGCTCCGTTAACCGACATAGGTTTCCTGACGTTTTGGAGTCTTCCTGGCGTTTTGGAGTCTTTAAAACGGCGTTTCCGAAAGAAATTAATAAGAAAATTACTTTTTAAAGGAGAATCTGCATCTACGGTTTCAATACTAGAGTTTTGGAAATCTGTCAACATTAAAGACTGCATTTATATGATCAGCGAAGCATGGGAATGTATGCCGCAATTGACACTAAGATGAAGTTGGAGAAAACTTTTGCCGCATTATACCTTTTATTTACAAGTGCTGAAATAAACGTAGGTGTTAATAATAAAAAAGTGAAATTTGTGATAAAAATACGCTTAATAAAATATAAATGAACAAAGTTAGATTTCAACAATTGTTTTTGGTGTACATTTATATAAATAGTAACGTAAAAAGTATTAAGAATATTTCATTCAGTAAAAATATTGAATGGCAGTCTAAAAATGTAAACCATAAAAGAACCAATTCTGTATTTACACTTTTTACACAAATGTATAATAAATTTTGTTTAAATATTATTAATTTGTAATTTCACTGAAACGCAGTGACTGTAATAACCTATTAAAATTATGAGTGATTCACAAGTCAATTTTATGTAGATTACTTGCTATTCCAAAAAATATTATTCTGATTAATGTAGCCACGTAAAAAAATTGACACTAAGATGAATTTGGCGAAAACTTTTGCCGCATTTTTCAACTGGCGTAGATGAAAATGTTGCAGATATTGCGAAAGATGGCGTTATTGAATTTTCAAGCATTTTTAGCACGATGCCATGTTTTGAAAACTGTGGGATTAAAGAAATCACAGATTGGTTGATTTCTGACATGGAAGATGCAGGCTTCCAGTTGCTTAATGATGAGGAAATTATCGCAGAAGTCCGACATTCTCCAAAAGAAGACGAAGATGATGATGAAGGCGAGAATGATTGCCAAGTAAAGATTAGTTACAATGATGCTTTTGAGTGTTTTTCAAAAGGCCTTGCTTGGTTGTAACAACAAGAACAGTGTAATTCCTCTCAACTAATGCTTTTAAAAAAACTTCGTGACAGAGCTGCACGACAAAGGATGACCAATTTACGCCAGATGAAGCTTCCATTTAAATCATTGTAAGTTTTTTAATTTCAAAATAAATTTTCATGTACTACTATATTGTACAGTAATTTGAATTTAGATATTTATTTAGCAGTTTAAATAATCATAATGGCAGTTCGATGACGATGTTACATATTAAAATATTAAACTAGACGATTATTGAAAAATTCTCTATTAGCCGGAAATTTCGATTATCCGATAGGTTTGGTCCCAATTACGTCGGATAATCGAGGTTCTACTGTATATATATATATATTCTACTATATATATATATATATATATATATATATATAATAATAACAATTTCAATGTTGCTAACTTTTAGATTTGAATCTATGTAGAAAAACAAAAAGTGGCCATGAAATTATATGATGTCAAAAAGTATTTTTAATTTATTACTACTAAAAATCAATGTTATTAAACTTTTTTACACCATTCTGTATTTAGGAACATTATCCGAAACCACTCGCTTAGTTATTCCAAATTATTTATTGTAAATATTTTATTTATAACAAAACTGATGATGATTTATAAATTAGTATATTTTATATTTTATTAAAAAGTTATTAAATACAACCATAATGTATATCTTCCCAAACAAGTGATTAATATTATTAATTCAGTGTATCAGCAATCACTAGTTGTAATCCAATAGGCTGAGCTAAAATTTAAGTGACTATTAATTTAATAACAGTAAAATCATAAAAAATAAAACAAAAACGAATTGAAAAAATTAAAAGAAAAACATAAATTATTTATAATTATATGTATTTATAAAATTGCAAACTAATACAATAACTATATAAACTGCAGAATCTAAATAAGAAATAATATTCCTAAATATGTAGAATTTCTGGAATAGGTAGTTTCTATAAGAACATGTAACATTAGTCAATTCATAGCAATGCATTTCAGGGGATGTTTTAGGTGTTTTCGGCATACTCTTTTTGCTAAATTTTCTAGTGTATCATAACTTCAAAATTAAATCTGTATGCTATTGATATCTGATAACCGATCTTCTTCCTAAAAACAGCTGCTAGTTATAACCCTATCACAGCTAGTTTAATATTTATTAGAGTCCTATCATTGCACCTTTATTATCCTAAGTTTACTATTCTTAGTCTACCGCTCAACTCTATTTAACTGCTTGGTCGGAAAAAGAATGTTTGCTTGGAAAATGCATGGTTACAATATTTCATAAGTATTTAATTTCAATACATATTTCTGATTATCGACTATGGTGTTCATTAAAGCAAAATATTACCGTATTCAGAAGCATACACTTGTTTTGGGGGATTCATCTTAAGTCTTGTGCAATCCATTTCATTTAACATGGCTGCTATGTTTTTTTATTTGGAACACTTAATCCTGTTTTATGTTTTATGCATGTTTTGGGTACAATGTGAATATCATTTGCTGATATAAACAGTAAAATAACAAGTATAGCGTTATATTAGAATGAGTAATAAAAACATAATCTTAACTAAAGACCATTAAAATGATAAGGTATAGTATCACTAGCGTGTATAATTGTGAGCTGAATTTAGTATCAATGTGACGTCGTAACTGATAATTGATAGTTTTAAGTACAGATACAATAATTACTTATGTTTAATCAATATTTAATAAAATACTATTGAAGAGACTTTTACAATTCGTATTAAATACGAAACATTTATAACAACGAAACATAAGACAATACTGATTGACTAGGTGCTGAAGTTTTTATACTAATTAATAACTGTTACCTATAACTTCTATCTTTTGAAATTATTATGCAATTTATTTTCAATCTTTTGCGTACGGTGACTTGACAGCTTTAATATTTGAAATGATTTGCGGGGTCAATTTTCTCGTTTCATTGAAATCATAACAACTACGCAGCGTTCATCTCGGTCAATATCACCGTTGCTTACGTAAATAAAGAATCACATTCGTATTCAGTTTATTGCAACCAAACGTAACAGCGTCTAGGGAAACATTACACGGCAATTTCATTGTTTAATTAATGCTACCTAAAGAATAACTCAGAGGAATCTGTTCTAGAGTAAACTAACAAATTAAGATCAATATATAGATTGAAGGGTGGTAATTACAATGCAGCCTGAACTATTTCACGTGTATAATATTTGATGTTCTTCTATATTTAGCAAATAGTTTAATTAGCGGGGTTTAATTCTCTATTGGTATGCATACATTTAAATACCCACGAGATTATGGTCGGGTTCAATGTTCGAAAGATGGAAGGAAATTTGAATATTCATATGAGCAATAGATTTTTTAAATATGCATCTGAAATGAGAAGTGGGGAAGATTCGGAGATTTGTATGCATTAGGTGAAGGGGAAAACTTAAGAGTTAGGGGGAAGTGACATTATCATATGAGCACTGCACTTAAGAGACGAGCGTAATTTATATTCTGCTTCAAAACAACCAAATAAATTACAAAATGGCAACACAGAAAGATTACTTTGCATCGATTTTTTAAATAATTTTTTGCATTTATTTTAATTTGTGTTAGAAAGAAAAATACTTGTTAAAATTGCATATGGATAATTTTATTCTATTGTGTTTTTTGTTTAATTCGAAAGATTATATAATTATTGGTAAAACTAAGTCTTAAGCTTTAAAATTAAAGATGCAAATGATGGCTTAGAGCAAAGATAATAAAGAGTAAAGGTATGAGCAAACAGATACACATTTGTCTTTGAAATATAAACTGCTTATAGAAAATAATTTTTATGTGACAAATTTGATGGTTTGGTTTTGTAAGAATACCGGAGTTATAAGAGAATATTTACTGTCTTATGTAAATATTCACTATTTAAAATATGTGCAAATAAGAAATATTCAGAATGGTATGATACACATTAAAAAACAAATGAAAATATATAAAACACATTTATATGCATTGCGTTCGGATCAAATATTTCTCATTAATATTTAACCTCCAAAGTAGTAAATGATACTATAAACTATATATTTAAAATTATAAAATATAAATGCTGGACTGCAGTTGAAGCATACTTGCGCTGTGCAGGAAATTCCAAACAAGGATAAATGAGTTTTTAAAAATCGTAGTTATAAATTCACATAGACGAAATAACATTTATTTAAGAAAATGCAAATATTTACGAAACCGATGTAGTTAACATCAGTGGTTTTCATTTAAAAAGTGTATTTATATTGCTAAATATCTATCACACAAAATATGATAATAAATTATAATAAATGTGAATTAGCACTACAAATTTGAAACGTAAAACGCAGTGCATACCATCAACCTCTCGGAATGACTTACGGGTCCACATATTTAACATCCCCGTACTCCACGTGAATCCGGGACAGCTTGGGTAGATAGGGGAATCGAACATGGGTCGCCCGAGTACAATTCACGTGGGCTCTAGGAAAACTGAGCTGTTCCACCTCACGAGTAAATGCTAGAAAAGGAGCTAATAAATATATCCGTTCATTACGATAAATCGAACACCTACTCTAATTCATTCTAATAAACGTTTTTAGAAGCTCACTTATTTTTTCGACTTTACTGCATGACTATAAAATATGCTTTGTGTTAAATTTAAAGAAATACAAATAAGAAATTCACATATATAGACACGTGGGCGAAAATAATTTCAATTATATTAACATTCCTTTTTAAATTACGTTATCCATGTGCTGATTTTTAGTGGGATAGAGGAAAGCACACATTTTTGCTACAATTCTATAGCAAATCACATGCACACACAATTCAATTTTTCATTGCTGAAGTGGACTGTTAACGGCGTTCTAGCAATGAAACACAAACTCAGAATCGTCGCGAAACCCATCACATTGGGGTCTTGAATCGCATCCCAAAAATTACAGACACCCTTTCATAGAACGTCATATCAGACATATGCATGGGGCGGAACAGCCCTGTGGTTAGAGCACGGATATTGAGTTCGAATTACGACATTGTTAAAACTATCCCCTTGTCTACTACTTGTACCCCTTGTACTTATACATTGTACCCCTTGTACATATACATTGTACCCCTTGTCTACTACACAGATTTAACTTGTACGGACAAGTTAAATCTGTGGATCCGAAAGTCCTTCCGAGAGGTTGGTGGCAGGGGAAGATTGGTAATGTGGATGTCACCCCCACTGGGTGCCTGTCTAAATTAGATGACATTGCCCCTGCCATCCAAAACGATACCCAACACCTTCTGGTAGATCCAATGGGTTAAGTCGAAATACATATACAAGTCATTACTATATATATCGCCGGTTAGGACAAATTTTTACAAAATTTTCATAGAGTCACTCTAATGATACACGCTGAACACTTTTAACTTTAGGGTGAACTGAGCTTCATCAGCTTTGCTAATAGGACAGCTGTGTACAAATCTAATTGAGGGATATTCATTCGTTTAATGGGAGCTACTATGGATTTACTTGCAATCAATTTTACTGATACTGGTTTTGCAGTAAACTACAGCGCCATAGGTACTATCCGATGCGCCAACAGAATAATGAAGTTCATTCACAATTGCATTCTTGATCACTTTGCATCTTTCGAAGTTGAAGTAATGCACAGATTGCAAAGACGAGATGAACAGGAAGTTTCTCACTCTAGTCATTCTTTAACAGCTATACTATGTACATAAATATTTTGGCCGATACAACAATTGGGTCTAATAATCACAATGGATTAAAGATGCTCGAGATCGTAGACAGCACAGTTATATTTGTACAGAATTCTACTTATTTGTCTCTGAAGCTTTTTAGTTTCACTTAAATTGATGCTCCATCATCCATATCAAATTATCGAAGCAGCACTGGTGCCGCTAATGGAAAGTTTATCTTTCATCTATTGATAGTTGCAGTATTCTTATAGTAAGATAGCTGCGCTGATGTAAGATGTATAGTAAGATAGGTGCGCCATATGTGACTGTAGTCAATTCATATACCATTACAGGTTCATATACGTCTTATGTCCACGTCCTCATCTACGTCTTATTTATCACGGCTCATCCGTTTGTTTGCCTTTGTCTCAACAACTAATCAAATATGTACGCGTCTAATAATAGGTCAATAATCCCTTGGACGTTAAATTCATATCCCTATATGTAAACATTAAGCATTGTAAACTGAGTTAAATTAGTTATTTTTTAACAACTTAAAAAATGTTAACTCTGAAAGTTTCTAACTTAAAATTATATTGAAATTTTAGTGCATCCCTTATTCGTCATTGATGAATCATTTAAACAGAAAACAACAATATTTTTCCCATTTTTAACACTTTACAACAAAGTTGAAGAGTGTTTATGACTTTGTTCATTCTGTCTGTTTGTCTGTCTGTCTGTCCGTTAGCACCATAACTGCCGTAAAAATGACTTAATCAAAATGAAATTTCAGTATGTGTTTCAGACGGTCTGTAGGACCTATGGAAATATAAATGAATAATATCACCCAATTAGTTTTGGATTGAACCCGGGTTGAAAAAATGAAGTACATTGAGCCCTATGGAACCTAATTTTTCAAACATTTTTTAAGCGGATTTAAAATTCACAAATTGCTTCAAAAATTTTAGGTAATATTCAAATTGTTCCATAAAATATATAAAAAAAAATTCAGCGAAATATATTCAGTAGTTTTTTAAATAAAAATTAAAATAATAATTACACCTCTTATATGAAACGATCACGTGACCATGAAATGAAAAGATCACATGACCCACTTCAAAATGATATATGGCATCCATCTTGTTTCAAAATCGTGATTTTTCATGTTCTTTTTAATTCATATTGAGTGCAGTATCCGTTCAAAAACTACTTTATTTTTGCTTAAATTCTGTGCATCTACATACTGAAACAACGCAAATACAATATATTTGTGTTTAAATGATTATCCAAATTTGATTATTTCTACAACGAAGGCTATTTTTCACTTATGTAAAATGTAAACAGCAAAATATGTAGAATGAGTTGTATTAGAATTGCTGTATTTCTTTAACACAAAATAATTTAGCCCATGGAGTCTGCATGGCTGATATGAATGAAATATTAATTGATTTTACAAAGAGAAGGACGATTTTTTTCGATGAAGTTTTAAGCATAGAGTTTAATTACTTTTAGCTCCATGGTCTTAATTTTTAAATAAAATAAATTATTATAGTATTGTGATGAATGAAATGAATGGGAGAAAGTTATGACTGAAATGTTGTTTTTTTAGAGAGATCCAGGCGTGTTATTTTTTCTATGACGTCATTTGAATTTATTTCATTTGTTTTCGATGAAGTTTTCAAATCTAATAAATTATCGTAGTATTATAATAAATTTAAAAATATTACTGTGGAATGTATCGCATTTTAGAGGTATTTAAACCAGGCAATTTATATTTCAATGCCGTCATTTGAATGAAGTTCATTTTTTTCAATGAAAGTTTACATTTTCAAATATAATAAATTAATGTAGTATTGTGATAAGTTTTAAAATATTACCGAGGAATGTATTGCATTTTAGACTTTTTTAAATAAAAATGCATTGAAGTTGGAAAGTGTTTCATAATCAATGCTTTAAGCATGATTGATCTTTCTTGTTATTTTAAGTCTCTTTGTACAACTTTTCGTTATGAAATTCGACATTGAACTCACGTCTATTAGATCCGTACACTCGTGAAATTGACCCAATTTATCTTTCACCAAGTAATTAGCAATACTCAAGAGAACATTTTTTGTTTTGTTTTGTTTATATTATAGCTCGCAGCATTGATAGAGTATTCATCATTATTTTGACTCGGATAGAAGAAAGAGGGAGTAATTTATGTTTTTGTTCCTCCCGCACTGGGCTTTCAACACAGACGCCGCACTAGAATTTATGGGATTTATTCCCCTTCGTTTTTCGTTTTAAAAAGATGTTTTCGCTTGTAAAATGCAAGTTTAGGGATGTATCTTACTACACTCAGCACAACAAAATTTTTATCTAGAAGTTTTCACTTTATGATTAGATACCAAACACTTAAAACACATATTATTCTTTTTTACTATCTCTACTCTCTAATTAACTGATATATTTTTAAAATTAGGACAATTATACAATGTATGCACTTCTATTTCGCCCAAAATGCACTTCGGACTTTTTGCATCAGAAAGAAAACTTTTCAAACAATTTTTGTGTATTTAGTATTACAATTATCTTCATATTTTTGAAAATTACTACAATTTCTTAGTCTTTGGTTTTCTTAACCATGTACAATACAGATTACAGATTTGTATAAAGTTTAGAATAGTTTATCGGACACTATACGCTGGTTCAGGGTGTCCAAATCTAGTACATTTCTCAATTTAAAATAATATTCTACTAAATTAGTATTTAAACGCAAAGCAAGCTGCACATGCGATTTATTTAGGAAGTGTTTCTTTCTGAAATTTTCTTAACAAATTTGTGGCGATGTCTCAAATTTTCTAAGCACAATTCATTCGAATTTTTCATAGCCATTTAGCTCCTTATCTTTAATATAAACAATAACAATATAAGCCTTTTGAATCAACAAGTTAAGCAGAATTTCTATATTATTTACTAGAAACATTTTTAATGAAAATTACCTTTCTAGTGATTCTAATGATGCGAATAAAAGTCTTCATGTTCCTAGTTTACTTTGAATTTTTATTGTTAGGGGTTTTATGCTTTCAATAAAGGGTTCAGTCGACTGATGTTTTTGCACATTTATACTTTCAGTAGTTACGTTTATGGACTCGGCTATAATTTGAGTTAATTCTATATCAGCTTTAAATTGTCAAAGTTTATTTTTTTCTAACTCTACACTCTTTTGATACTCTAATTTTCGGTCTGTTATAACCATATTTAAAAAATCTGCTATAAACACTGGAGCATTTTTATAGTGCTCAATACAAAGTATGATATCCTTAAGATCATTTATTTTTTTTTATTTGGGAGTATATATCCTATTTCAGTGACCATGAATTTTAAATCTTCTTTTCCCGTTCGGTTGAACGTCTTTACACAGTAAAATATGAAGATTTAAAATATAATACATACGCACCTGATTTAGAAGACGCTTAATCTTTATACTAGGTTTAATAGGCACCTTTAGGCGTAATTTGCAATCTGCAATCGTGAACTCAGAACTCAAATCACGAACAGTATACCAATCATAAAGTAGTTCCATATATAATTTTTCATTGTCTTCTCCGACTGCTCGGACAAACATTTACTACAGCTCAGTTTCTAAAAAAAAAAACAAGACACCTGGAGTGGACTGTAGTTAATTTTATATGAAATTCCACATTAAACACATAAGTTCAGGTGACCTCACATAATTTTCGGAGGCCACACCCTCTTCGCTTCAAACTCCTGCAACTCCTGCATTTTTTTTATCACGTAACTTCACCATTTTTGCCCAAGCATCAACATTTCCAGGCATATACACTCATATCCAAAAGTTAAGATATATTTGCTGTCTATGTGAAAATTTCAGGAAATCTGCATCAGAAGGGAAGGAAACGCGGTATGTGGGTGTAACAGGATTATAGAAGAAGACAGAGAAGAAGAAACAAAGCAAAGCAAGGTTAATAACGACTTTTAATATCCAAAGAAAAGGGTTGAAAGAAAAATGATCACAATACGAGTGTCAATCTCAATGAAACAGAATGATTAAAACAATTTGATGCTGCAATGTAATACTATGTGTGGGAACCTCAGGTAGCCACGTATGCTGCACAACGAGTTCCCATACTTTCAATGAGGGTTTGGATGAGTTGTGCGCTCAAAGATTTTCAAGCCTCACGGAGAGCAGATTTCAATCCCGGAACGGAGCTTGGTGGGTAACGGAGGGCTGCAACATGTTTCCGAAGCATATCCCACACATACTCTATTGTATTAAGATCAGGAGAGTTGGCAGGCCATTTCATGTGCTGGATCTTCCTTGTTTGAAGGAAGTTGTTGATCAAGGCCGCACGGTGAGGAGGCGACTTTTAAACCATGAAAATGAAATAATGACCAACAGCACCTCGATACAACCAAACGGTAGGCTTCGATAGGAACACAGATTTCGTCTCTGTATCTTTGACCGGTAACCGACCCCATGTCAAAGATGTGGAGATGTGTGCGGCCGTCCATCATGATGCCTTCCCAGACCATAACTCCGCCAAACGGAAAACGATGTCTTTCCGTGATGTTTCCCAGGTGAAAACGCGTTCCACGTTCTCTCCAGATCATGTTACGTCGTTAATCAGTGTGAAGGCTAAACATGGACTCGTCACTGAACATTACATTGCCCCACGGTTGTGCACTCCACTGCCGATGTTCCAAACTCAACTGAAAACGCATTCGTTTCTATGCAGACGTTAGGGGGATGCAAACATTGGCTGGCATAGTGATCAATGTGTCTGAGTCTCATGTAAACAGTTTGTCTCGAAACAGTGACTCCTGTGTCGGCTGTCAGGTCTGGACTGGCGATTGCACACTGAGGCACATTCAGAATTCGAAACGTTTCGGTTTGGGATCGAACGGATTCCAGCATTTCAAAAATTCGTTCCTTCAGAAACATGTCCAGTTGGTATCTTTGTGACACCTTTCGTCCTTTTTTATTGTTAACAACGCTCCGTACCACAGCAATTGCTAAACTCTACATCAACTGCCCACGCCGCCCGAGGCCGTTTCAAACTAGTTCCGACGTGCGCCGGTGCATTGCGCATGTCGACGTCGACTGAATAATTTTGCAAATGCACAATGATGTACCTTCCTCCCACGATTCTCCACAACTGATTGTAATCCATTATATCCATACCTCCAAATTTTTTGCATTTTGTGAATTACGCTTAACTTTTGAATATGAGTGTAAATAATTCTTTCCATGTAATGCTCGATTTCTTCTTGACTGAATTTCAGCTATTGAAATAAAATACTGCTTCTGACGAAAAGAGTAACAAAGCCGAGTACTCAGTATTTTCACATGGCGGGATTCTGTGGATTTTAAACGGAATAATAAATGTTTCGACTGCATCGAATTTCAGATTGCATCCAAAACATCAACAGTTGTGCTAGACATATATGGATATTCAAAGGACATATGTTTTAGACTATATCTAACGTCAAAACAAATATGATTTCTCACTGTTCCAAAAGTAAAATTCATGCTGTTCGTCTGTATTGTGTGTAATTTGAACAGTACTATCTTTTATTTTCCCTACAATGCATGGTTATGTATAAGGGAAGTATTGAAAAGGATCGAAAATTGTTTTTTGTCGGATCTACAGGTTCGACACTCTAGAACCAGAATACATCATTTTAACGTAAAATATGCATATCTTTCTCTTTCTCTCTCTCTCTCTCGCTCTGTGTGTGTGTGTCTAAAATGTATGTATCCACTCTAGCTTAAAACTATTTGACGGAATTTCAGAAAATTTGGTAGCCAAATCACTTGTAGGTTACTCTGAATCATTTATTCTTCTATTTATTTAGTTTATCAGGTTTGTCTGTGAGACGTACAGGCGAGGGCGTAAGCTGAATCAGAAAATTTCGCCCTCGCTCCATTGTTATACATCTCAAATGTGTTTTGGATTATCATTACGTCTACAGTAATCAAAACAATGTGGATCATCTGAAAATTCTTTCAATTTCACAAATATAATTTTTAAAAGTCACCATCAAGATTTAATTCCCTAATCCTACTATATTCTTTAAATGAATCCTTACCAATACTACGACATTTAATCCTGCGGTTGTATTTGATTTTCTGTTTAATTTATGATCTAGTATCCCCGTGAAGAGACACAGGATAATACCTTTTATTAAAATGCCAGAAAAGGACATAAGGATTTATAGCACCACTAACTGTATCAGAGAAAGAAACGGCACAATAAATTATATTAAAGTGATATAACCGGTTCCAAACAATAACACGAAAAATAATAAAAATGAGCAAATAGTTTACTTCTTTCATAAAACAGGAACATTTATTTTCGATATCAAATAAATAAATACAGACAAAAATATCAAGAGCAGATGGTACTAGTTTCCAGGTACAAGCGGATCAATAAACTGATCCTATAATGTCAAAATTAGAAACATTAATAATAACAAGAAAGATCAACCATGCATAAAGCATTGATTATGAAACACTTTCCAACTGCAATGCAATTTTATTTAAACATCTCTAAAATACGATACATTTAGTGGTAATATTTTTAAAATTATCACAATACTTCAAAAATTTATTATATTTGAAAACTTAAAACCATGGAGGTAAAAGTACTTTATATCTCCATACTTAAAACTTCATCGAAAAATGCAATACAATAGAATCGTCAGCTTCTCTTTTTAAAATCAATGAATGTTTCATTCATATCAGCTATATTGCAGACTCCAGAGCAAAATAAATCTACGTTAAAGAAATTCAGCAATTCTTATACAACTCATCTTGCAGTTGGATGTGTTTACATTCTCCATGCGTGACAATTTGGCTTCGTTGTAGAAATAATCAAAGTTTGATGATCATTTAAACTGAAGAATATTGTAATTACGTTGGCGCAGTATACACGGTGTCCCCAAAACACTGAGCTCGGCTTTTATTCCTTAAATATTGATCTTAGACATATATAATAAATGACAAAGTTGCGTATAAAATGAGGTAACTTCATCGAAAAAAATGAATTTTATTCAAATGACGTCATCGAAATATAAAGCGCCTGGTTCTCTATGTAAAAGTAGTAAATATTTCATTCATACATTTTTATTTCATTCATCACAGTAACACAATAATTTATTTTACTTAAAAACTGCAAACCATGGAGGTAAAAGCAATTTAACTCTATGCGTAAAACTTCATCGAAAAAGTCTGCTATAAAATGGTCTGTAGAATCAAAGAATGTTTCATTCATATCAGCTATATTGTAGACTCCAGAGCTAAATAATTTTGCATTAAAGAAATTCAGCAAGTCTTATACAAATCATTCTACATCTTAATGTGTTAATATTCTCCATAAGTGAAAATTAGGCTTCGTTGTAGAAAAAATCAAAGTTTGATGATCATTTAAATTCAAATATATTGTAATTGCCTTGTTTCAAAATATGGATGCACAGAAATTAAGCAAAAGATAAAGCGGTTTTAGGATCAATACAACACTAAACATAAATTAAAAAAAAATTTAAAAATCACGATTTTGACAAAAGATGGATGGCATTGAGCATTTAAACTAAAATATATTATAATTGCGTTGTTTCAGAATGTAGATGCACGGAAATTAAGAAACAAAAAGCGATTTTGGAAGGATACAACACTAAATATAAATTAAAAAGAACTTTAAGAATACCGATTTTGACACAAGATGGATGCCATATTTTATTTTGAAGTGGATCACCTGATCTCGTCATATAATATGAGTGTAATTAATATTTTAATTTTTATTTAAAAATCTTCCGAATATATTTTGCTGAAATTTTTTTCATATTTTAATGGGATCATTTGAATATTTCTTAAAATATTAGAAGAAATTTGTGAATTTTATATTCGCTTAAAAAATGTTTGAAAAATTAGATCCCATAGGGTACAATGTATTTGATTTTTTCAACCCGGGTACAGTCCAAAACAAATTGGGTGATATTATTCATTTATATTCCCATATGTTCTACAGACCGCCTGAACAACATACTAAAATTTCATTTTGATAAAGTCATTTGTACGGCAGTTATCGTACGGACAGGCATACAGACAAAATGAACAAAGTCATAAACACTTTTCAACTATGTTGTAAAATGTTAACAAGATCGAGTACATTATTATACATATTTCATACCTGATTGATCTGTTTAATAGTATGTAAATGTGGAGAATTAAATAAAATACATTTTTAGGGGGATTACTTAAATAGAAGATGAGTCATAAAATTAAGACCAATTGATGTATGTTATATTGAAGTCCTCAATAAATAAAGAACCAATATCAAACATTCTAACAGAATTATCGAAACACTTAAATAAGTCATTGTAAGGAACTGGGTCTAAAATAAACAACGCCAACATGCAGTCTAAATTGCCTACAAAAACTTAAATCAAGCCAAATACATTCAGAATTAGGATCAAATAAAAACAGCGAGAATGATCTTTCTTAATCTTCTAAACACATCATAGTGTTCATCAAAGAGTTCGACATTAAAACACCATTATAAATTCAAGTCTCAGTTAGGCGAATTAAAAACGATAGATCTATTATGCATAAAAGATTGCTTATGAAACACTTCCCAACTGAAATACAATTTTATGTAAACATCTCCCTATGCAAAAGCAATGAATATTCCATTCATATGACTTATATTCCAATCTCTAGATCTGAATGATTTTGATGTGAAAAAAAATTCAGCAATTCTTATAAAACTCATCTTACAATCACTAGTTTACATTTTGCATCCATTAAAATTAGGTTTCGTTGTAGAAATAATCAAAGCCTGATGATCAATTAAACTAAAAAATATATTGTAATTGCGTTGGCGCAGAATATAGATGCACAGAAAACACGAAAAATAAAGCGGATGTAGGACGGATGCAACACTAAATATAAATTTAAAAGAACTTCAAAAATCAAACTTTTTTACACTGGATAAAAATATGGATATTATATTTTATTTTCAAGTGGGTCACGTGATTTCTTCATATAATATAGGTGTAATTATTATTTTAATTCTTATTTAAAAAACTACCGAACATATTTTGTTGAAATATTTTTTATATACTTTATGGGATATTTTGAATATTTCCTAAAATTTTTGAAATAATTTGTGAATTCACTTCGCTTAAAAATGTTTGAAAAATTAGGCCCCACGTATTTCACTTTTTCAACCGGATTCAATCCAAAACTAATTGGGTGATATTTTTCATTTACGATCCATATGTCCCTTATACCGTCTCAGAACATACTAAAATTTCATTTTGATAAAGTCATTTTTACGGCAGTTATTGCGCTAACGGACATAAATAGAGACAGACAAGGAGACAGGCAGAATGAACAAAGTCATAAACACTTTTCAACTACGCTGGAAAATGCTAAAAATGAATGACACTTGATCCTATGACCACGAACATTCTGATTAAAATTTTCAATACTTAGGGGCTCTGCCCCCTGTTCGCTCCGCTCGCACAACTCCCTTCGGGAGGCTTCGCCTCCTACTCGTTGGGCTCGCTTCATATCTATCTTTCCTAAAAATTCTACTTTCAAAAATCTATTTTCTGTCCCTGCCTCTTTTCCACAGGAGGGAAAAGCACGGATTTTTCTTAGACCAGGGAATCCAAAATCTGAATTCCTTGATCATGAGCTCACTTCGCTCTGTATTTCATGCCAAAATGAAGTTTAAATCGATAAACGGTTTATTTTATCGTGTTATCCTATTATTTCTCTATGAATGTAAAAAAATATATTTTGTTTGCTATAGTTTTTATTGTTAGAGACAGATAAATCACTAGATGTGCCGATACAAAAATGAAGTTCACTTCAAAGTGCATAAACAGTAAAGTATCTCATTAACTACATCGAAATTAACAAAGGGGTTGCGTCCTGCGAAAATTCATCCATGTAGGTACCTGCCTGCAAACATTCGTGGTCTTGCTATTGTTAGTCTATCCAGGACGCGGACTCGCATCCAAAATATTTTGTTTTTGATTTTGACATTAAATATTTCTTGAACTACAATATATAAAAAAAACTGTTTATTTCAGCATATTTTCCAAAGTTTTTTCTACAAGTGTACCGAATTTCATATTTTTATATGCAATAGTTTTTGCAGTATGAAGCAAAGAATCTCGAGAAACGAGAAATTTGTCAAACAACGGCTGCGGCAGCGGCAGGTACTATTTTTAATATAGAGAGAAACTCGCTAGCTGGACAGTCAGTCTTTGTGTTTTTCAACCCCAGCAGTATTTAAAATCCCTGACACCTTGAGCATTTTCGTTATTTTTAGCCTCAGGGGCTTCGATTTGAGGAACAAGATATAGATCGCCGATAAGCTATCTTGGCCTAGCACAAGATTTTTGAATAGACATCACTTCCTCCCAAAGGGAATGATCAATCAAGGCTGGATAGACAGGTTCATCTGAGCTGATCAAAAAGTACGTATATGTTTCTGAGGTCGGATTCGGCATTTCATGCACTTAAACTCAATATTCAGAAAAGGAATAAGAGCAGTTATACACCCACTTCGATATCAACATGAAATCTGTATATATATTTTTTAATTTACAAAAATGCGGCTATTCATACTTTCATATCCGCTTAAATATGTTTTTGTAACTATTTGATCTTCTTGATGGTGTTAAGATCGAAACTCTATTATAATTATTTCTAGCTCTAGAGAACCGATTTGTACGAAAATGACTCAATACAGCGTTTTCCCATTAAGTAACGAAAAAACAAATTTTCTGCTATAGACGACACAAATAAACAGACATTTTGTATTTTTGTTATAGATGCATTTGAATTTCAATAAAAGTTAAAAGTTAAAAGTTAGTTAAAGACTAACAAATCAGACGCAAAAAATGGAAAACTTGGGTTAATGCCAAAAAAATAAATTTATTAATATTTATTTGCCTTTTTAATTTTAAAAAGGGATGCATTTTGAAAGATAATATATTTTAGCCCCATTTAAATACTCTGCGCTCTTAAAATTTCAAATTTAAATCATAAAATGTTTAAGAGACTTACTAGATTCACGCAAACTATAGCTCATTTTTATAAAACGAAATCTCTTGCTTTGAAGCTGTTTTAGGAGAACATACTTTTTTATGCTATCATCTTCGCTCCCGGCGAAATTTTACCTCACTCATTCTCGAATTGCATAACAAGAGTGCGTATTAATGTAGATTTTTAAATATTTATTATGTTTTTGTTCTTTTTGAGAAAGAAATATAAAAGTTGCCCTAATAACTATCCTGTGCACTTCTCTACCACAAAGAATCGAAGTTTCAATTAAATGTGCACATATTTAGAATCCTATGATTGACGCACTATTGCAGTGATTTACATGCTTGTACATGTATTACATGTTTTGTAGATATGCTTGTCATTTATTAACACTAGAACGACGGAAGCGATCATTTTGACCAGATAACTACTTTGAGAAACGATTCCTCTAAAACGGCTAATCCCAGCCCATTGGAATTTTATGACTTTTCTTACGCTCTCAAGAACGCTTATTGCAAAAAATGTGTCGAAGAAACATCCTAAATGCTGTAACTATGATATTTTTGGTTTTGAATTAAAGGTATGTTGTATTTTTTCGATAGCGGTTCAAAATATCCGTCGTTCTAGTGTTAAATAGCCATTTCGGGAGGCGTTTTGTATCTAGTGGGATGGATGATATTGTGTGTAAGAAGAGCTTAACTACTGACGTGCATCAAGCAAGGAAAACAACTAAAGAGATGACTAAAATTATTTAAACTGCGTGAAAAGCTGTCCATCGCATTATTAAAATCTGGAAGGCCTTTCAGATTAAATGGATCATCTTAAACTATGGTGATCTTACTCAGAAAAGTTGGTTTTGAGGTAATGAGCGTCAACTTTGGAAAGTAATATCCTTAATCATATTTTTGAAAAAAATATTTTTTTGATTTTACTAAGACGGATTCATCTTAAACTTTCAAGACAATTTTGGAATAGCAACACAAATCGCTTAGATATAGTGTACACAAGGTGTCCCACAAAAAGTGAACAGTCAAGGATTTTTTTGAACCCATAGTTTGAATTGCAAAAATGTTTTAAATAAGATAATAAGTTGTGAAATAGTAATTTCCTTCATAGAATTTGTAGATTCCCGTACTTGGTGATTATTAGGCTTAGTTCATAATTCTTCTATATTTTGGGGGTCAAATGGCCTTTATGTCTAATGTAATAAGGTTATTTAGTGAAAAGGACTGGATTTTAGAAGGGCAAATCGAAACTGTATGCACCCTGTTATGATTTTACAATTACTTTGTCTTCTATTCATTGCTATCCAGTCCCATACATTTCATCGTTGTCATAGTTAGTTTTGTTAACACTTTCCAAAATATTCCTAAAGTGTTTATGACTTTGGTCATTCTGTCTGTCTGTCCGTTCGTACGATAACTTCCGGAAACATGACTTTATCGAAATGTCATTTTAATATGTTATTGCGACTGTCTGTGGGATATTTAGAAATGAAAATGATTAATATCTTCCAATTAGTTTCAGATTTAACTCTAGTTGAAAAAATGAAATACCTTGAACCATACGGAACATAATTTTTCAAACATTAATTAAGCGGAGTTAAAATTCACAAATCGCTTCTAAAATTTTAAGAAATATTCAAATAAGAAATATTCAAACATCCATTTTTTTAAACAAAACTATTTGACTTTACTACAATGTTTTCTATTCAATATGATTAATTGGCATATTTTTGTACAAGACGAAATGTTCAAAAAATTCAAATTAATCGATAATAACCATATCACGTATTTCCGGTAACTTGCTCGTTCTGTTATGCGGTATTTTTATATACTTTTAAATATTTAATTTTCCATTGTTTTGTATAAACAAGTTTTATGGCATTTATTTTATATGAACAACAATACTGTGCTTTAAACGCTAAATCATAATTTACTATTATGCCACAGTGTTGAATGTATTATAAGCGAAGTTTCAATAAACAAAGATTCGCTCCTTTACAATTGTAAATCTTAAGCTTTTAAAAAGCATTTAGAAGTCCTTTTCTTAAATAAAGATTAATGCATTTTAAGTAACTTGAATTGCAGATCAGTTAATCTCTTAGCGTTAACTAATTACTTTGTAATAGGAACATTTGTAACAACTGAACTCCCAGTTCAAGATGTACAACCAAACATGTAGATGCAAATTCTAATTCCACGCTTTTAACATGAGAGTAATAAATAAGACTACGACTAGAATACAAAATAAATGTGATTTATACTTCATCAAATCCTAGTTAATAACACATATATATTTCTTGTTTTTGTCTATTTCAGATCTGGCTATATTGGTTGCTTAGAACTAATAGGCGGATCATTACTACGCTGTAAATGTTTTTTGTTTTTGTCTATTTCAGATCTGGCTATATTGGTTGCTTAGAACTAATAGGCGGATCATTACTACGCTGTAAATGTTTTTTGTTTTTGTCTATTTCAGATCTGGCTATATTGGTTGCTTAGAACTAATAGGCGGATCATTACTACGCTGTAAATGTTTTTTGTTTTTGTCTATTTCAGATCTGGCTATATTGGTTGCTTAGAACTAATAGGCGGATCATTACTACGCTGTAAATGTTTTTTGTTTTTGTCTATTTCAGATCTGGCTATATTGGTTGCTTAGAACTAATAGGCGGATCATTACTACGCTGTAAATGTTTTTTGTTTTTGTATATTTCAGATCTGGCTATATTGGTTACTTAGAACTAATAGGCGGATCATTACTACGCTGTAAATGTTTTTTGTTTTTGTCTATTTCAGATCTGGCTATATTGGTTGCTTAGAACTAATAGGCGGATCATTACTACGCTGTAAATGTTTTTTGTTTTTGTCTATTTCAGATCTGGCTATATTGGTTGCTTAGAACTAATAGGCGGATCATTACTACGCTGTAAATGTTTTTTGTTTTTGTATATTTCAGATCTGGCTATATTGGTTGCTTAGAACTAATAGGCGGATCATTACTACGCTGTAAATGTTTTTTGTTTTTGTCTATTTCAGATCTGGCTATATTGGTTGCTTAGAACTAATAGGCGGATCATTACTACGCTGTAAATGTTTTTTGTTTTTGTCTATTTCAGATCTGGCTATATTGGTTGCTTAGAACTAATAGGCGGATCATTACTACGCTGTAAATGTTTTTTGTTTTTGTATATTTCAGATCTGGCTATATTGGTTGCTTAGAACTAATAGGCGGATCATTACTACGCTGTAAATGTTTTTTGTTTTTGTCTATTTCAGATCTGGCTATATTGGTTGCTTAGAACTAATAGGCGGATCATTACTACGCTGTAAATGTTTTTTGTTTTTGTCTATTTCAGATCTGGCTATATTGGTTGCTTAGAACTAATAGGCGGATCATTACTACGCTGTAAATGTTTTTTGTTTTTGTCTATTTCAGATCTGGCTATATTGGTTGCTTAGAACTAATAGGCGGATCATTACTACGCTGTAAATGTTTTTTGTTTTTGTCTATTTCAGATCTGGCTATATTGGTTGCTTAGAACTAATAGGTGGATCATTACTACGCTGTAAATGTTTTTGTTTTTGTCTATTTCAGATCTGGCTATATTGGTTGCTTAGAACTAATAGGTGGATCATTACTACGCTGTAAATGTTTTTTGTTTTTGTCTATTTCAGATCTGGCTATATTGGTTGCTTAGAACTAATAGGTGGATCATTACTACGCTGTAAATGTTTTTTGTTTTTGTCTATTTCAGATCTGGCTATATTGGTTGTTTAGAACTAATAGGTGGATCATTACTACGCTGTAAATGTTTTTTGTTTTTGTCTATTTCAGATCTGGCTATATTGGTTGCTTAGAACTAATAGGCGGATCATTACTACGCTGTAAATTTTTTTTGTTTTTGTCTATTTCAGATCTGGCTATATTGGTTGCTTAGAACTAATAGGCGGATCATTACTACGCTGTAAATGTTTTTTGTTTTTGTCTATTTCAGATCTGGCTATATTGGTTGCTTAGAACTAATAGGCGGATCATTACTACGCTGTAAATGTTTTTTGTTTTTGTCTATTTCAGATCTGGCTATATTGGTTGCTTAGAACTAATAGGCGGATCATTACTACGCTGTAAATGTTTTTTGTTTTTGTCTATTTCAGATCTGGCTATATTGGTTGCTTAGAACTAATAGGCGGATCATTACTACGCTGTAAATGTTTTTTGTTTTTGTCTATTTCAGATCTGGCTATATTGGTTGCTTAGAACTAATAGGCGGATCATTACTACGCTGTAAATGTTTTTTGTTTTTGTCTATTTCAGATCTGGCTATATTGGTTGCTTAGAACTAATAGGCGGATCATTACTACGCTGTAAATGTTTTTTGTTTTTGTCTATTTCAGATCTGGCTATATTGGTTGCTTAGAACTAATATGCGGATCATTACTACGCTGTAAATGTTTTTGTTTTTGTATATTTCAGATCTGGCTATATTGGTTGCTTAGAACTAATAGGCGGATCATTACTACGCTGTAAATGTTTTTTGTTTTTGTCTATTTCAGATCTGGCTATATTGGTTGCTTAGAACTAATAGGCGGATCATTACTACGCTGTAAATGTTTTTTGTTTTTGTCTATTTCAGATCTGGCTATATTGGTTGCTTAGAACTAATAGGCGGATCATTACTACGCTGTAAATGTTTTTTGTTTTTGTCTATTTCAGATCTGGCTATATTGGTTGCTTAGAACTAATAGGTGGATCATTACTACGCTGTAAATGTTTTTTGTTTTTGTCTATTTCAGATCTGGCTATATTGGTTGCTTAGAACTAATAGGTGGATCATTACTACGCTGTAAATGTTTTTTGTTTTTGTCTATTTCAGATCTGGCTATATTGGTTGCTTAGAACTAATAGGCGGATCATTACTACGCTGTAAATGTTTTTTGTTTTTGTCTATTTCAGATCTGGCTATATTGGTTGCTTAGAACTAATAGGTGGATCATTACTACGCTGTAAATGTTTTTTGTTTTTGTCTATTTCAGATCTGGCTATATTGGTTGCTTAGAACTAATAGGTGGATCATTACTACGCTGTAAATGTTTTTTGTTTTTGTCTATTTCAGATCTGGCTATATTGGTTGCTTAGAACTAATAGGCGGATCATTACTACGCTGTAAATGTTATTAACCAATATTATGCCAACGGACCGAAGATTACTTTTTTACCACTTTACAGCAGAGTTGAACATTTTTTATGTTCATTCTGTCTGCCTGTCTGTCTGTTCGCACGATAACTGCTGTAAAAATGACTATCAAAATGAAATTTTAGTATGTTGTCCAGACGGTCTGTGGGACGTACGAAAATATAAATGAATAAATAATATTACCCAATTAGTTTTGGATTGAACCCGGATTGAAAAAATGAAATACATTGAACTCTATTGGACCTAATTTTTCAAACAGGTTTGAGCGAATTTATAATTCACAAATAGCTTCGAAAGTTTTAGGAAATATTCAAATTATCGCATAAAAAAATAAAAAAAAATTTAGCGAAATATATTCGGTAGTTTTTAAAATAAAAATTTAAATAATAATTACACCCGTATCATATGAGGGCGCGGTAGCCCATTGGTTAGCGCGCTGGAGTTGCACTCGGTAGGCCCGGGTTCGATTCCAGCCACTGCCAAAACTGCCGCCTTGTTCATGCGGAGTACGATCACGTTAAACATGTGGGTCCGAAAGTCCTTCCGAGAGGTTGGTGGTAGGGGAAGGAGGGTACGGTCCCTGTGGATGCCTCCCCCACTGGGTTCCGGTCTAAATTGTGTGGCACTTCCCGACCGTCCAAACAGTTACCTTACACCTTTCTGGTAGGTCGGACGGTCTGGGTTTCAACAACAACAACAACCCGTATCATATGAAGAGATCACGTGACCCACTTAAAAATAATATATGTCATCCATCTTGTGCCAAAATCGTGATTTTGAAAGTTCTTTTTAATTTATATTTAGTATTGTATCCGTCCTAAAATCGCTTTATTTTTGCTTGATTTTTGTGCATCTATATTCTCAAATAGCGCAATTACAGAGTTTAAATGATCAATGCCATTCATCTTGTGCCAAAATCCTGGTTATTAAAGGTATTTTTAATTTGTATTTAGTGTTGTATCTGTCCTAAAACTGCTTTATTTTTGCTTAATTATTGTGCAACTGTATTCTGAAACAATTACAATATATTTGAGTTGGAATGATCATTCAGCGTTGATTATTTCTACAACGATGCGAATTTTCACTTTTGGAGAATGAAAACGCATCAAGCTGTAAGATGAGTTGTATAAAAATTGCTGAATTTCTTTAACGCAAAATTATTTAGCTTGGGAGTTTGCAATATAGCTGATATGAATGAAACATTAATTGAGTTTACATAGAGAAGCAGACGATTCCATTTTTCGATGAAGTTCTAAGCATGGAGTTAGAAAATACATTTACGTACAGGGTTTCAAGTTTTCAAGTCACAATAGTACATTATTGTACTATTGTGATAATTTTAAAAGTATCGCCGATGAATGAAAGGAATGGAAAATGTTTATGAATAAAATATTCACTCCTTTTATATAGAGAGCTAGGCGATTTATATTTCTCTGACGTTACTTGTATAAAGTTCATTAGTTTTCGATGAAGTTTTCAAATATAATAAATTATTGTAGTATTGTGATAATTTTAAAACTATCACCGCTGAATATATCACATTTTATAGATGTTTAAATAAAATTGCAATGCAGTTGGAAAGTGTTTCATAATCAGTGCTTTATGCATTATTGATCTTTTTGTTTTCCAATTCCAATTAAAGCTAGTGTTGTTGTTGTTGAGACCCAGACCGTCCGACCTACCAGAAAGGTGTAAGGTAACTGTATGGACGGCCGGGAAGTGCCACCCAATTTAGACCGGAACCCAGTGGGGGAGGCATCCACAGGGACCGTACCCTCTTTCCCTTACCACCAACCTCTCGGAAGGACTTACGGACCCACATGTTTAACGTGATCGTACTCCGCATGAACACGGCGGCATTTGTGGTAGCGTGCAAATCTAGCGCGCAAACCACGGGGATACCGCACCCGAGATGGCCAACAGCACGCGGTGTTCCGAGGTGGTCACCCACCAAGTACTAACCGCGCCCGATGCTGCTTGACTTCGGTGATCTAACGAGAACCGGTGTTTTCCGCACGGTACGGCCGTTGGCCAATTAAAGCTAGTGTGGGAAAGCTGTCTTATGGGTCTCACAATTTTTTTTATCAAAATAGTCGATACTTTTTAGTCCCTTTTGGCAGTTCAAATTTTTAATAATTTCTTAAAATTATGATTGAAGCAAAGAAAAAAAGTCGAATTTGGTTTCGGATTTGTGAGGAATACTTTTCTAAATGACTCCTTATATTACGACGAAAATGTCATGCAGATCGTTAAATATTTTGTGAGGGCCAAATTTCAGGATATTTTCACCAAAATGTAATTGATGCGATAAATTACGAAAAATGCATTATTTTAAGTTTCTAATAGCGCGAAAAAAATTTTTTATACGTGCTTATAATGTACAAACTTATTAATCGATATATTTAGTCATCAAATTAAAATTTAAATAATTGTGTGTTCTTCCGTATTAAATTATAATAGCATAATGACAGAACAAGAACGATCAGTCATGTATAAAGCATTGATTATGAAAAACTTTCCAACTGCAATGTAATTTCATTTAAACATCTCTAAATTGCGATACATTCAGCGGTAATATTTTTAAAATTATCACAATACTACAATAACTTCTTATACATGAAAATTTAAAACTTCATCGAAAAAAATGAACTTTATTCAAATGACGTCATTGAAAAATAAATTACCTGACTCTCTATATTTCATTCATACAGTTTTATTCCATTCCTTCCATTCATCACAATACTACAATAATTTATTTTATTTAAAATTTGACTACCTGGTACTTTGGATTTTGTTCGTTTTGTTGAGGCCAAATTTTTGTTATTAAAGTCCTCTACTCCACTTTAATAATTTTAGTCTCATAATATTTTTTCATACACACAGATGAGCTGGAATCTCTTTCTTCTAATTCTGAAGACTACAGAGCTAAATATTGAATCGTGAGAGAACTTCACAGATTTGTTACAGCTAACCCAAATTACAGAACTTCATATCTGAAATATTATTACATATTGGATTTAAGATTGCTATTAAAAATGTCCAATATTAATTAACAAATATCTAATATAAAGATGGATTTTTCTGATACATATAGCTAATAATATTTTTCTCAATAAGTCAGGCATATCAGTAATAAAAGAAACTTCAGGTAGCGGAAATATTGTGTCAATTCGCTCTGATCATGACTATGCAATAACTACTGTGATAACAAGGGCATTACAGACATGATATTATAAGCATCCGACGTAATTAAACCCCACGTATATATTGTCTATTTGATATATGACGTTGATACAGTTAATTACAGTTTCTGTTCAAAGAGCATAACATTAATTGATATCTTATTGATTACCTTGTAATAAGGAGAGTGACATTATCCATGAATATATGTTAAACGCATATTTTAACAAGAACGATAAATCATGCATAAAGCATTGATTATGAAACACTTTCCAACTGCAATGCAATTTTATTTAAACATCACTAAAATGAGATGCATTCAGTGGTGATATTTTTAAAATTATCACAATATTACAATGATTTAATTTATTTAAAAAATTAAAACTAAGGAGGTAAAATTAATTTAAGTCTATACTTAAAACTTCATAAAATCGTCTGTTTCTATATGTAAAATCAATTAATGTTTTATTCATATCAGATATATTGCAGACTCCAGAGCTGAATATATTTGCGTTAAAGAAATTCAGCAATTCTTATACACTCATCCTACATCTTAATGAGCTTACATTCTCGATAAGTGAAAATTAGGTTTCGTTAAAGAACCATAGTTTGATGATCATTTAAACTCAAATATAATGTAATTGTGGTTGTATCAGAATATAGATGTACAGAAATTAAGCAAAAATAACGCGGTTTTAGGACGAATACAACAATAAATATAAATTAACTAGAACTTTAAAAATCACGATTTTGACACAAGATAGATGTCATATTTTATTTTGAAGTGGATCACGTGATCTCTTCATATAATATGGATGCAATTATTATTTTAATTTTTATATAAAAAACTACTAAATATATTTTGCTGAAATGTTTTTCATATTTTTTATGGGATTATTTGAATATTTCCTAAAACTTTGGAAGCAATTTGTGAATTTTCAATTCACCTTAAAATATTTGAGAAATTAGGTCCCATAGGGTTCAATATATTTCATTTTTGCAACCCGAGTTCAGCCCTAATCTAATTGGCTGATATTTTTCATTTATATTTCCGTATATTCCACAGACCGTCTGAACAACATACTAAAATTTCATTTTGATAAAGTCATTTTTACGGCAGTTATCGTTCGATCGGATAAACAGATAGACAGAACGAATAAAGTCATAAACACTTTTCAACTATGTTGTAAAGTGTTAAAAATTGTCACATAAAAGTAGCTGCAAAATGGCATCTTCAAATACTATCTACATTTTAGTACTTTCAATTTTAGTTAGGACGCTTTGTATAACATTTTTGGAGTCCAACATAAGGAATTATTTTTCTTGACTCACCCCTTCTATTACATGTATGTAAAGTAGTCTCAGAGATATTTTTAATATCTCGCTCAGCAATTTGTGAATGCGGATGTCATGAAGACTATTTAAATTTTATAACTGGCAATTCTCTACACCAACATTTACCGACTATTAACGGTAGCCCGGTTAATAGGCATTTTTTCCAATTAAGCAATCAACAAGATCTTCACCTCCAAAATCATCTTAGGAATTAAGATAAGCTTATTTAGGATATTGCTGTTTTCCTTTTAATATGCGTCTCGTAAGTAATTTTTTATATGAACTTTAGAATCTGAGATCGATTTCATTAAAAGGTCTTACGAATGATCAAATTACGTGTTTTGGGAGTTTATTTTCATTAAAATCGTCTTAAACTCATTATGCAAGTATCTTGCATCATTAATCATGTCCTATAGATGTTTTGTTCTTTCTTAGTATGATGGATTTGCTTCCACTTGAAATATCCTATTAAACGATATACTTTCAGAGCGAATTCTGGGAATGTAAGGTGCTTCAAATAAGACTTCAATGAAATGTTAATCTTTTCTACCGAGTTAAATGGCTGATATACATTGACGTATTTTAAATCGAATTTTTTCATGTATCGATGAGAAAAAACTCATTATCGACATAAATAAAATTTCACGTCTTATAATACACCAAATGCAATCTAATTAATAGATCAAACCCGAAGATCTACATTTCCTAAAGTTTTTGCAAAAAGCAGCACTTAAATACACATTTTAAAAACTAGTAAAATATTTGAAGCCGTAGGACGACTCAATATTTTGCTGAATGCATTTTTATAAGGCATATAGTATATAACAATTTCACGATATCCAAAACCTAAATTTAAGATAATGTGTTTCTCGCAATGTATCACTTCAATTACATTTTAATGAATTTATCCTGAAATTTGGATCTCTTAGGGTACGACATAATATTGAACGAACTGGATGACATGGTATAATAAAAGTTATCAGTTTATAATAAAAGTCTATAATAAAAGTTTTCGGCACAAACAGGAATACAAAATAAAATTAATTTTTACGTTCGTTTTATACATAGTATAATGTATACGGAAATAATGTAATGGGGTCGAAAATTCGAATGAGTTTTCAACTGAAGAGCACTTTACGAGCAACCCCGAATACGAATCAAACGATTTTGAGGTGATGTCTGTGTGTGCGTGAACGTATGTGTGTTTGTGCGTGAATGTATGTGTGTTTACAGTGAGACTGTGGAGACGACATCTCAAGAACGAATGGAGCGATTCGAATGAAATTTGGTACAAAAAGTACAATCCGTGAATACTTAAAGCCTATTGTTTTTAAACGCAATCGAATGTTCAGAATCCCCTAAATTTTCCAGTGAATTTTTCAAAAAATCATCAAGAAATTAAAACCAACAATAAAGTTACGTTTATAATCATTTCTTATGTTATTTTTCATTAGAAATTGATTAACACATATTTTAGAACGCTAGCATGAACCGTTCCTGAGATATTGCACTAACTATTGTGAAATGTGTTCACTTGTCATATGTAACATCATACGATAAATTTAGTGACATAGTTCTCGTGGATCTAGCTCGTTCCATTCATAAGAAAATATACTTTATGTAATATATTTTGTATTTGAACTCCAATAGTCATTTATCTGCTATAAAAATAACTTATTTCTTCGCGCATAACACTTGGCGAGATTTTGTCGACGAATTTGACGAAATGTAGCCAACTTAGCGACATTTTAAATATTGCCAAATTACCGAAAATATCTCCAAAACCGACGCTAAATGAATGAACGTCACAACTAATTGACGAAAATTCAGTATCTTGGAAAGAATATAAGTATCTACTTTAAGAATAACCTATTTTTCTGTCTGTAACGTTTGACACAATGTTGGTGATGAATTTGTCGGAATATCGCCAACTTGCTGACTTTTTAAATGTTGCCAAAGTGACGAAAATATCACCAAATTGATAAAAAAAACACCAAATTGATGAAACAGACGCTAAATAATTGAAATGACGACTAATTGATTTCAATATCTTGGAAAGAACATAAGAATAGTCTATAAGAATAACCCATTTCTCAGTCCATCCATCCCTAACGCTTAGCGAAAAAATTTAGCGGGATTTCACCAAATTTAAATGTTGCCAAAGTGACAAAAATCTCGCCAAATTGATAAAAATGACGCCAAATGGGAAGTAATGTTTCGCAAATTAGATTTCCGTCATATAACGGGCATATCTTCTAGTATATAAGAAATGCTTTTCACTCCGTTGGCGAACTTGGCGAATAATCTAGCGAAATACAGCCAATTTGGCGATATTTCACCCCAGATTGACAAAAATGTCGTCAAAACTGCAAAAATGAAGCTACATTAACAAAAATGACGACAAATTGAAGAATTAATTATTAAAATATTTTAATATATGAATTAAGTCGCTTATTCGGGATACCCAATACAAGTTAATTGGGTTTTTTGAAATAGTTTTACATGTTTTCATCCGGAAAATCGCCAAATGTACAATTCAACGTTAACAACACAGTACCGTGGATATTACATATTATTTTTGACTGTAAAAGTAGTAAATTCATTGCATTATATAAGGAAAGTCATGTGCTGCTCACATCAAATTTTTTTCTATCGAGTTTTCGCTTTAATCAGAGTTTTAATGAATGATTCAAACATTTAACTTTTGAAAAGGTCGAAAAATTTTTGACTATTTTGTTAAAATTTTTGTGCGACATATGTGGCCCATAAGACAGCTTTTTCGTACAAACTGTAATTTAAAGTTTAAAAAATTTTTTTTCGACCCGGCTAACCAATTGTAAGCACATTTTAACATGGCATTTACTTAAATTTTTGTTAAAACATTGACTGCTAGACAGAAAATCAAACCAGATGTGGTTGCCATTTTTCGACATGATAAGGTCAACTGAGGTTGTGATAAAGTGTTTATATAAGTACGCGTTTTGATTATCCCAATCAACCATTTTTACAATGGTATCTGTGAGTTTTGTAGTCTCAATATCTCTGAAACAAGTTTGATAAATCGAAAGAAATTCAGAACGATGATTTCAATCAATAGACAGCAGAGTTCTATTGAATTTGAAAGTGAACAAACAAGGAAATGACCCTCACTGTTTGGTTTTTTTCTTGAAAATCTGAAAAATTTTCATAAGTATTTATAAAATTGCTATATGGCGGCACTTCTGTCTCTCATCTATAAATAGACTTTAAAATAGATAAAATAATGTCTTTCAACTTAAAGTGTAAATTTCAGTTTACAAGACTCTGAGCGCTTTCCAGTTCCTCATCAGGTGTTTATAACAAGATAAGAGATGCCGCCTCATAGTTAAAGTTCTAATGTGGGCAGCAGATGACTTTCTCGCCATAATGCAATAAACTGACTTCTATCACAGCGAAACAAATGAGTACAAGATCCACAGCCCAATGTTTAAACGTTCAATTGTGCAGTTGGCGCTTTTCTGGATGACAACATGTAATAACATTTTGAAGTACCCAATTAACTTACATTTCGTGCATATCTAATTTGACAAATGTCAATATTAATAGCATCCACAGTAAGCAATGTAGTCCATATATTAAATGATTTTAATGTGTAATTAATGCATACATTTAGAATATAATTTTGTTAACTTAGTTTCATTTTTGCAATTTTGGCAATATTTTGTTTGATTTAACACCAATAAAAAAGTCGGAGCTATTTCGTTGGAGATATTTCATCAAATTAGTCGCCAAGTTTGAATAATTTATCGCAAGCGTTACAAACAGATAGAGATAAGGGCGTTGCTATATATCTACAAATGACTATTGGCAAATTCCTGGGCTTTAAAATGCAAAACTATCAGACAACGTAATTTTTCTTGTGAATGGAACGAACTAAACATACTACATTTGTGTAAACACATTTAATGCATAGTAATGAATATGAAAATAAACATATTGCACAATAGTTTATACTTCTTTCGTTTTATCTATTTTTTTTATAAATTTACTTGACATACGCACAATATCTCTAGAACGACTCACGTTTTACAGTTTGTATCATTCGTTTTCTCATGATAATTTACAAAATCTGATGTGGTTTGCATTTAAAATAGACGTGAAAACATTTTATGCAGATCATTTTATGTGAGTTGCTAGACTATGCTAAACCAAACTAATTCCAACTGGTTAAAATTGAAAAAAAAAATATTGCAACTAACATATTAGGATTAGATGTTTCAAATATTTGTTCCTAACTACTAAAACGCAGAATCTTAAAAAAATCTGATTTGGACAGCATACGAATTTTCTTATATAATCCAATGAATTTACATTTTCATTGTAAAAAATAATGTATAAGATCCACAACAAAATTTTTTAGTATTGAATAGCACATTTAGCGCTTTTATGAATGACAACATGCAAAATTATTTCAAAGAACCTACATAACTTATACTTACTGCAACCCTAAATGGAAATAGATAAAACCAAGGACAAAGCGTTTTTAAAAAACGAAAGGTATTTTATTTAACATCCTAAAAGACGTACAAAATATTGTTAAAAACTGCCAGAGCGCTTTCGGACGTATATACGCCCTTCATCAGTGGCTACATGCGTAGTAAAAGCATGGAATGCTTATATATAGAGCGAGACCATTTTAAAACAAATTTGCATAAAATGTAAAATGGTAAATGAACTTACTAAAATAATGCAAGAAATAACTTTTACTACTCATGTAGCCACTGATGGAGGGCGTATATACGTCCGAAAGCGCTCTGTTAGTTTTTAACAATATTTTGTACCTCTTTTAGGATGTTAAATAAAAGACCTTTCGTTTTTTAAAAACGCTCTGTTCTTAGTTTTATCTATTGTATGCAGACGTGATACCAATCTTGACTAAATGGAAATGTTTATTGTTGCTAGAATTCTGAATAAGTAATATAGTCCATATATTAAAATATTTTAAAATTTAATTTATGAATTTAGCATCATTTTCATGAATTTACTACTAATTTGACGATATTTGACGATAATATTTACTACTAATTTGACACTAATTTTACGACATTTGCTACTAATTTTACGACATTTTTGTCAATAGGCACCATTATTACAAAGTGCCAAGTTGGCAATATTTCGTCAAATTAGTAGCAACTTTTGCTAAACTTCAATGGTTACAGATAAACGGAGAGCAGGGCTTTTCGTATATAGTATAAATAAAAGATTATTGGCGAATTAGTGGGCTTAAAAATGCAAAATAATTCTTCTCTCGTGAATGAAATGAACTAGAACCTCAGGAATAATGCTAACATATTTGTCGTACAATATTGTATATGAAGAGAGAGTTAATACATTTCAAGAGAGAACAAGTTTTTGGTAAATTCATTTGAAAATTCTACAATATCTTGAGAACGATTCATGCTAGTGTTATAAAGTCTGCCATTCGTTTTGTAATAAAGAATTACATAAGAAATGATCATTTACGTAACAATATTGAAGGTTCTGACTTTTTAATATTTTTTTTAATTTTCATTCGAAATCTTTGGAGTCATCGGAACATTCGATTGCACTTGAAATCAACAAGGTTCCAGTATTTACAGATTGTAATATGTATATAGAATTGTGTTCGAATTGTTCCTTTTGTTCGTGAGATACCGCGTACACAAACTCACGAACACACAGACATCACAACAAAAACATTCGATTCGAGTTCAGGGATGCTGGGAACGTGATCTTCCATTCAAAACTCGAATTGGAATTTTTGACGCCACCACAATATTTTCCTTATACATTATACTATGTATATAGGGAAGGTGATATCACTAGTTTCAGTTTTCTCGTGATGTTAGTAGTTTATACTGCGTGTTACTTTCGAAGGATTTCGGTTACCACTTCCAAACAGATAACTCTTATAAAACCGTGAATGAAGTGAAATAATTGGAGCATAAATAAGTATTAGTTTCTAACAAAAATAATATAATTAAAAATAAATAATCAAACGCAAATAGTCATCTTATAAATTGCACTCTTCGATACTAAAGGGAATTTTGATTTGCTAATTCAAATTTACCCTTATCAATGCAATTTCGGATAACGAAATATATATTTTTTCGATATTAATTGAAAATGAAAGATTCTGCATGCTCACGGATAATTCAAATTATTATATATAAAAAAATTGGTAAGAAATAAAACATTTTAATTCGAAAGACATGTGTTATTTAGTAATGAAGCATCAAATGAAACATCTGGCAATGACATTCTACTTCAACATTTTTGATTGGATGCCAAACTGACGGCGCAAACGTATATTAATGAATCTGGATAACAAGATACAAGTACACGGAAGCTTTTATATTCAGCCAACCCGCGGACAGAATTTGCATATTATTAATAGCCGATCGGAAAAGTTAACAAGTGCAAAATGAAAAATATAAAATAATATATTACACAACGATATAAAACTATAAAATTCAAAATTGAAAAACGGAGCATGCAAGACATTTAAATGTTGAAGTACGTATATAAATGTTTTAGATCCATAGAATCCACGATAAGATGCCAAGTAACGCTGAGTTTCTGAACATGGTAAAATTACAAATGGAATCGCAATAGAGCTAAATAAACAAAGATTCAAAAACGAAGATATAACTGGAGTTATTTCAACAAGTTAAAATGTTGTATTAAAGAAAAGGGCAAAATGATCATAAATCAGATTGGGATATGCTTGTGAAAAGCATGTTTTATATCACCAGCATGCTCAGACAAACTTACAGTCCTTATAGTACTACCAATGTAATATTTGTAATTTCTGTAACAGGAGAAATAAGTAGGAAAGCGTTCATCCCGAGATGATATAGTGAGAAGTTAATTTTAAATTTATAGGCTCGGATACGGCTAAATATAAGCATAACAGTAGAATGAGAAGATTTAAAATTAAATTTTCAACAAAAGTGTACAAGAAGGCGAAATATCTTAGGAGTGTGAGATGGCATTTGAAAGGCAAAACGTCAGTGGAGGGAGTAAGAATAGATTTGGGATAGATAAATTTAGAATGAATAGCAGAGAAAATTTGATAAATAATTTCATTGGAATAGGCAGCGTCTCAAACCAGATAGATAAAGTTTATTTCGTAACTTAAACAACCAACAGAACAATAGATGCTGAAGGTAAGTTAAAATAGGCAATAAAAGTAGCTGTTTTAGAGGAAACAGGGTAGAAATTATTAGCTGGAATACAGGTTCAGTAAAGGCGGGTTTACGATACAAAACCAGTTAGTATCGTATCAGACTAAACTAAGGCATCAAGACAAGTAAATAGACCATCCCAACACTCATGTTCAGTCGTAAAATTATTGAAAATGTAAATACCATTAACACTATAAGAAGGGAATTAAGATAGTTTAAGCTACGATTCTACAATGAAAACACAATTCACGTAACGGCACTATAAAACAGGTTCAAATTGAAAAGAAGGCAAAACTTTTCAAGCTCTTGCAATAAAGCATTGACCAAAATGCCAGATATAGGTTTGCCTATAGGGGTATCATCTGTTTGTAAAAGTATTTCTTCACGGAAATCAATTTAATTGATCTTCCGGACAATGCTCAATACAAAAATAATGCTACAATGAAAACACAATCCACGTAACGGCACTATAAAACAGGTTCAAATTGAAAAGAAGGCAAAACTTTTCAAGCTCTTGCAATAAAGCATTGACCAAAATGCCAGATATAGGTTTGCCTATAGGGGTATCATCTGTTTGTAAAGGTATTTCTTCACGGAAATCAATTTAATTGATCTTCCGGACAATGCTCAATACAAAAACAATCGCGTCAATGGAGGAATGTGAAATTTTGTTGCATTTTAGTATTCTGCCAATATGGGCAAGTTTATCAGGTAATTTGGCCAAGGCTATGCTGCAAGAGCTTGAGAATGAGGTGTTGCTTTCTTTTCAATTTAATCCTGTTTTTTAGTGTTGTTGCTTGCAGCATGATTCTATTGTGTGGAATAGTAACTTAACGATCTTAATTGTCTTCTTTCTAGTGTTAATTATTTTTACTCTTCAATTAATTTTGTGGCTGAAAATGAGTGCGTGGGTCTTTGTCTTTGCTTGATGTTCTAGTGTTATGTGAAACTAATGGTTTCCCTATCTCTGTCATTCATCAACCCACCTTTACTAATTCCCGTATTACAGCCAATTCTTTCCACCCTGTTTCCTCCAAAAAAGCTGCTCTAATTTCCTATTTTAACCGTGCCTTTAAAGTGTGTTCTTCTATTGATTGTTTAAGTGGCAAAATTATCGTTATCTTTAGCTGGGGATTTAACGTTGCCTACTCTGCTGAGTTTATATATCAAATCTTCTCTGCTAATCGTTGTAAATTTAACTATCCTAGATATGCTCTTGTCCCTTCCATTGTTGTTTTGCCTTTCAAATATAGTATTTATGGCTAACATATAAAACAGACAGTTAAAGTTTTACATATTAAAATCATTAAGGAATTATTATTTTAATATGAAATTCATTAAGATAACCTGGCCGTTATTTCTCATATAGTGGATTTATCATTTGATCGTACATTGCTCGTTGTGACGCTATAAACCCTCCAATTATTTTACCTTTCGTGTGAGTCCTGTAAAGGAATAATTAATTAATAAAATGCTAAATTGATCACACCGTTTAAACTTAAACAATAAAACATTTATTAACAACATTTATTTTCATTAATTATTGCAGCGGAGGGGACATATGCGACCAGAATTATTAAAATTACCATCGTGTCTATGACCTGTGATTGTTATTGAGCACATATCTTCCAATTCGTCTTGGGCTTTGATCATATCTCAAATGCTTGCATCAGTTCTCAGTACTGGCCATAACTCTTTGGTGTGTGTCTCCTCCTCGTACTCTGATTGTACCCACACATTGATATATCTCCATTATTTTAGAACCTCGACGGGACACTCTACAAGTCTGTTAGGTTTTTCATTCTTCTCTAGTCGTGCTCTTAAGTCAATATCTTGATTATTCTCTGCTGGTATGCTCTTAAGTCAAAATTCCATATCTGTCTGATGGTCTGATTCTCAGGTCACAGGCTGTGATTCCCTCGGTGTGTGTGAGTGTGTGTCGGGGAGGGGGGGGGTAAATCCTCCTTTTCTTCCATTTGGCGTTTATTGGTTACTCCTTTACCCAATGGCACCATTCCACATTTCATAAGGCCCAGCTCAGCCCCACTGGTATGGCACCCCTAAATTTATGGTCTTCTGAACTTTAGGTTCACGGAGTGATAAACCTCGGTGCCAGCCAGACTACACGCTTTGTTCGCCGTTTTGGCCATAATAAATTTCACACATAAAAGTGTCTCATCAAATGTGAGATCTCTTTCTGGTCTCACAGTATTATTTTCAATCCTAAGATCTTTTGCTTTCTTCTCTAGTTTTGTTGAGAATTTAATTTTATATCTGCTCATTCTACGGATTCTCTTATGCACAGCCGCATCCGGATCGATAAATTTAAAATTAATATTTTAAGTCCTGTCGTTATGTAAGCTGCCCCCTTTATTCCACTTGATAGTAGTTACAAATTTCATATCTGTAGTACTAAAGAACTGTAGATATTAGATTCTTTGAGCATGTTCGTGATCTCAAAAACATAAAACTTTCCTCCGTCTAATCCCAATTTGTTATTAATGATCATTTTGTCCCTCTCTTTGATAAAACCTTTCTTTTAACTTGTTGCAGCAATCCCCCTAATACATTGATTCTTGAATCTTTGTTTATAAATCGCAATACATTGCGATTTTATTTGTATTATTTTCCCTGTTCAGAAATTCAGTTTGCCTAGCGTCTTATCCTGGACTCTGTGGAGGTGAAACCATTATCTACGTACTAGAACTTTAAATATCTAACATGTTCAGTTTTTAAATTTGGCATTTTATAGTTCAATATTCGCTGTGCAATATTGTTATTTTTTATTTTTTTTTACTTCTCAATTATTTCTTTGTCTATCGGCTGTTAATAATATACAGATTCTGTTCATGGATTGGCTTAGTATAACAGCACGTGTATCTTGTCATGAGCCTCTAAGAAGGAGCATATAACGCTCAAAACACTCGGGTTCATGCAAGTTGTAATTTACGTCTCAAATTAAAATAAAACTTTGATTTATTTCATGTTTAAAAATGTTACAAATATATACTCTATTTTACATATTTTATATAAAAGCGAATTGTATTATTTATAGAACGACAGCATTCCCTTCCTTTTATGCAGATTTCATCATAGAAAATGGAAAGTAGTACAACATTTTCTATTTCGAACAGTTTGCAATAAAAATGTCATGTGTGATCTGAAACATTCCTGTGTAAACATTTTAAACTCCTTTCTATGTAAACATTTTATTCATACCTTATAAGCATACAATAATGTACACACAAGAAAACATTACTGTTTATGTACAAACGTTTCAAATTTCCAGATGTAGATTATAAAACAGACTGTATAATAAAACGTTGACATTAGTGTCGAAACAATATCACAGAATGTATTATATTAGTTACATTACCTTAGTTGCGATACCAATACTACATATTGTTTTATAAAGAGCCACCTATGTAAATGTATTGTTGTTTTTTATCCAGATATGAAGGACTTCCCGCAATAGTTTAAAACTGCAGTTATAAAGAAATACAATTCATTTACTTTCCATATATATATGCCCAAAATATAAAATATCCATGAAATCATGCCTGTATACATTCTTACAGGCATTGGTCTCTTTTTTAATCTCAGGCGTGTTTTGAGAATAAGAGAGAGAAAATTAAATACAGAAAGTGTAGTTTAAATTTATATATACTATAATAAAAATAAACTGCATCAGTTGTACATTTCAATGTTGTTCTATTATATTTTTATTTGTTTTACATGCATATCCATAAAAAATTATCTTACACCTGATGTGTTTAAGATTACATTATAAAAAGCTTGATCAAAATATTTGAAATATATTTTTTTCATTCCTTTGTCGACATGTTTAGAAATTCATTATTATAAAATCAGCATTTTTAAAAATAAATTTCTTTTAGAATATGAGAAGCATTTTTACAGTAGCACAATGTATCCTAAGGGTTTGCTTCCACACTACTTAATCATAAAAAATATTTCCATTTAAGTCCCAAATAAGCTTGAAGTATTTTAAATTAGTTTTCCTTTAATATTAGTGATTATATATACAAGAATTTTTATTTTTCATTGAATCGGAATTATTTGCTTATTACTCTAGTTTGTGCTGTAGAAAAGAAAAGAAGTGAAAAAAACACTGCTTGAAGCATTTCCCACACAAAAACTATTATCGAAGAAAATTTTCTAATGTGCTAATAATGCTGTAGAAAGAAACTTTTATTTTTGGAATTTATTCAAGCATTGCTTGCTATTATTCGACATAATAATTGTTTTAAAAATTATAACTCTGTACAGTAGCATTTAATTATTAATTAAAAAAGAAATTCAACATAGGTAATTATTTTGTACAAACTCTGTTAATTACAATTCTGAACACTTATCAAAGAATGACTTACAGATATAATTTTAGAGTAGTTAAATAACTATATTCTTGATTTTGAAATATATGAAAAAATCATGGAAATTTAATACATGTCTTCCAAATATCGCACAAATGATTCATCTTTGGATTCTTCAAAATGACAAAATAAACAATAATTATTTATGATGTTACGGTTTTCATGTTAATGTATATTTCATCTTAACAGGTAATGTTAAGATGATGCGAAGTAATATTCAATCTTCTTAATTCCAGCTTCTTTCAATCTACAATCTTTCAATATTCAATATTCTTAATTCTATCCCTTAATCTTCTTAACGGATAATTTTAAGAAGATGCAACGTAATATTCAAAATAATTTTAATATTGCAATATATAATATCACTGAAAATTCCACATTTGTCGAAAATAATTAATATATATATGTATATATATATATATATATATATATGTGTGTGTGTGTGTGTGTATGTGTGTGTGTGTGTGTGTGTGTGTATATATAAATTTCAGACAGTGCTGGCGTCCAGGAGTGTAATGCCGAGGCATTTATGACATGCATGTTGACAACTGGGGTGTAAGGTTATAACCCCTTACCGCCTTTAAGTAAGCATCTCTATAAGCCTTTGTTCCTTTTTTACTCTCTCTTTTTCATTTTAAATTTATATCGTGCATAGTATTTATAGCTGCTTTGCGCATAAATACTAATTCACTAATTCACTACATTATGTCTTATTATCCTTTTATATTCATAAATATTATATATATATATATATATATATATATATATATATATATATATATATATATATATATCAAAAGATCTGTAATAGAAAAAGTTTAGATAGTAACTGAAATGGATCCAGCATTAAATTGCAGAGGAGCATGGAGGGTTCGCCAAAAAGTTCCAGTTCCGGTTCATTTCATTTTTTAATTTTTTTTATTTTACTTGAATCACTTATTTCTTAAGATTGGCTATATATATGAAACTTAGAGGATAATGCATATACATTTATCATTAAATTCTAGATGAATATTTGAAGAATTTTCACTTTCAGTTCCTCTTTCACTTCCGGTTCAAAATCTTCTTTGATATATATATTTCTGAGGATTAGGTATAGATAGATATTAGATAACAACTAATATGAATTTAGCATTAAATTATTCTAGAGGGTGTGTGTGTAGGGGTGTGTGTGATTTACTAAGAATTTCGCTGTCGAATTTTCCCAATTATTATTTAAATATTTTAATATATAATTCAACGTTTCTTTTTCAACTCTCAGAAAACAGTTATAGAACATAGTTCTACTAAATTAGAAAAAAATTAGTTATAATATATAGTTATTAATCGGACATAATACATATTTATTTAGATATTGAGCCATAGTTATTACTTATATTTTCAAGTAAATAAATACAAAATCACCTTCGTTTATGCTTTTCTTTTATCTGAATTATATTTTGGTAAATGACAAATTTGTTTTGGCATAATTTGAAGAATATTTAATGACAAACACAGATACCGCATCATGGATTATTATTCTTATTAATGTTTCATATATTTCTTTATATTCGAATATAAAGTTCCAGATAATTGAACATACAAGTACTTCGAAAAGCAGCGAATTAATATTTTTAATACTGGACACAAATGTGAATATTGTTCGGCGTGAGTTCAATTATATGGAACCATTAGTAGGAAATATAGCTTTGAGTAAAAGCTAGGAAATCCCCCTTTTCTCATAAATACTGCAGCTCATTAAGAAAACTGGGCTTGGGTAATAAAATTTCATCTAAATTTATCACCTGCTGCAGCGCTACGCCCTTCCGACATAAACTAAGTAATTACCAAAATTTGAAAGTCAATGACTTTTTCGGTGCGCCGTGGGGTGATTTACCCTTCCTCTCAAATAAGCTATTTAAAAGTATTTAGTTTTTAAACATTAAAATTATTTTTACGAATCTGCAATTATTCGGATTCCTGATAACCGTGGAAATTCGAAATTCATTAAAATACATTGTACTCTATCTAAAAATAGAAAATGTGAAAGAACATCATGTTTGAAAATATGGAGAAATTTATTGAAATTACAAACTTTAAAAAATTCACTTAAAACTATGCTCAGTAATATGACTAGTTATACGCTTGTTATGTTTATTAACTTAATTGTTTAGCCATGGAGTAACATTGGTGGCAAATAATTTGACATATTATTGATTTTACTAAACATTCTTGAAGCATCAACTTTTTAGGATCTAATATAAAGCTTAAAGAGCGATAGAGCTTCGATAATAACTTATACGGATTTATCATTCAATTCTACAGGAGGTAGGAGAATTCACTAAGGATTTCTATTTCCGTTTCTTTTATCATTTACGATTCAAAACTTTTCATTTTCCTTGAAACATATATTTCTCTGAATTGATTATAAATAGAGCTTAGATAATAATTGATATGGATTCAAAATTAAATTTAGACAGTTGGAAGGTCCCTATGGATTTCGAGATCTGGTTTTTTTTCTACTTTGGGTTTAAAATTGTTCCTCAAAAGATATATTTTTCATGGTTATTAAGATTTATAGGCAGATATTAGATAAAGACTGATGTGGATTCAGCATATAATTTCGGAGGATGTAGGGATCTCATTAAGGATTTCCACTTTCGGTTTTCAAGACCATTCAAACATTTGTTACAGTTACTTCCAAACAGTTACTTTCAAGGTGTTACATTCCATTTAAACAATTGCTTTCTCATTGTAATATATATATTTCAAGATTGGCTATAGATAGAAGTCAGGCGATGACTGATGTGGGTTCGACTTCAAATTCCAGAGGATCTAGAAGGATTCCTTAAGGATTTACACTTACAGTTTTTTCAATTTCAGATAAAACTCCATCTAATATATATTTCTCAAGATTGTCTATAGATTGATCTGAGATATTATTAAATTCAGCTCAAAATTCAAGAGGATGTAGGCATCCAATAAGGGTTCCTACTTTTGGTTCTTTTTCCATATCCTGCTCAAAAACATTCCTTGAAACATCTATTTCTCAGAATCGGCTGTGGACAGTACTTACGTATTGACTGATATAGATTTCGCTTGATTTCTATTTCCTAGGTTTAAAATATTTTTCTCGTTTTTGAAATTTCATTGTACAGCTGACACTCTTAAAAAACTTAAAGGTATTGTGTTGAAAAATAGTCCCTATAAAACGTAGTAGTGAAGTCAATGTACCTCGATGCTAATAATATGATCTTGAACTATATATCTTGTACATATTGTATTTATAATATATCTTAAACTATATAATAATATTTCTTGAACTATATATGATCTTACATGGGACATGTCAAAGTACCACAAAGCAATAATATAGGAGATTTGCAGGTATCAGTGATTGTTCTCCAAAATGTCCCAGAGATGTTATGGCCGTGAGCTGCTTGACAACTAAAAACTAACTGCAGAACTAAACTGACCTCCTTCGGGGATGGGATATCCCAGTGGTTTCGGCACGGGGATTACACTCGGGGGACCCAGGTTCGATTACCGGTTCTGCCTAAATTATATTCTTATTTACGCGTGCGCCACATTATATCTATGGGACCGAAAATCCTTCCGAGAGGTTGGTGGCATATGAAGGATGTCACTGTCCCAGTGATTGTCGCCCCTACTGGGCCCCCGGTTTAAATTGGGTGGCATTGGCCCGGCCGTGTAAACCGAAATCTTATACCTTCAGGTAAATCGGACTGCCTAAGTCGAAAGAAAGATCTGACATCCTCCATATATGAAGACAGTGGTTCTCCGCCCCAGTGATCAAACAATATTCATTGCTAAAAGCAATGCAGCGACTTTCAGATGCTGCAATTCTGCAGACGATGCTACCTATGTTGAGCAGTAAGTGTAGAAATCGTAAGGCATATCGAGAATACAGTTCTGCTGCTTCAAGTCTCCTACCAATTGTTCGTCTTGAAACTGCTTAATGTGTAGAAAATAAAATCTTGGATTGTGGAAAGGATACCCTAATAGTCTGTCTGATTCTACTGCCGCACGATCATTTTTGCATATGTTGTGACGAGATTTCTTAATCTCTCGACACCTGTGTAAAAATATGTCAACATCATGGAAATCTATATTATATTTTTATATCTATATTTTTATGCAACCTTTAATATATTCAACCCTGTTATTATATCCCTCTCGTCTTATATATATGCAATTTATATTCTACATTTATCTATCAGTTTCAAAGGAATATTCAGCCATTTTAATTCTTTTAACGCGCACTGTGAGAGAGAGAATTATTTTCCGTTATAAGTTCAAGGTCTGCATTCGGGTGATGAAAAGCCTAGTAAGATTTTATATGTACATGTTCTTCGGCAGTTGAAATCGGAAGTAATGTAAAGGTTTCTATTGTTCTACGATGTATATGCAAGCGGTCCAACGTACTGAATGTCTAGACTGGGTGTCGGGGCAAGCCTGCGGCAGATGGTGAGAACTTATTTCTCGGCATGTATGTTTTTTTGTTTGTTTGTGAGTCCTATGAGTCTCGGAAGGTTATATAAGCTTGGAACGCAAAAGTTCGTCGCGCATTCCCATCCTGAATACTACACGGAGATGTGGTAGTTCAATTTACTTTCGATGCTCGCCCAGAGCTCCGGGATCCGACTCTCACTGCGGAATCCGGGGTTCGCGAGTTGGGAATGTCGCCACCGCCACGGAGAAGAAGGGGCCCGAGGCTGCATTGCCGGACATTGCCGTCAACTCTCATGCCTGAACCTCTGTGCGAGAATTCATCTGATATGCCTACTTAGATCTTCTGCAATGCCTTTCGTCCCTGCCGGACCGAGAACTGAGATGACCTGTACTGTGAGCAATCAATGACGTAACTCTCTCTTATGCACGCTATACTGCGTTCGAAGGTAAGCTCCTTTACATGCATTGGCGGAGCCATTAGACTTTCTCCGAAATTCCTTAAGTTCTAACAGATATCTCCAAGAACGGAGAACTATCATATTTACAGATCCTTGTGTTAACTCCTAGAATCAGCAATTCTAAATAGTATTATTATTAGTGAATATAAGTCTCTCCTGTGCTCTGCCCTTGTCTGCCTATTTCCATACTTTAGACCATACCTTATTTTATTCAATTGTGGTTGTATATGAAATGTGTGTGCCACGTAACGTATTAAATTCTTGATATTATATTTATCATTTGGTGGCAAATTGTGTTATAATATCCTGCCGGTGTCCAGTGCGTAGATATAATTTAGGAATAGGTGTAACTCCATAATATAACTTATTAATTACATATTTAATAAAGATTGGATTAGTTAATTACTGTGTGCTTATTGAGTTCGGTAGTGATTATTTGCAATATTCTGTGTTTTCTATATCCATGCTTTAGCTGAAGAATCATCCACTCAAGGTAAGGGTTTATTATTATTACCATTTGTTTTTGCGGCAGGTCATCTGTGAGTTTTACTTGCAGACGAGAGAAGTTTCGAACCTGGGTTGTAAAAATTGGAGAAAGTTAGAATTCTCCGGTCGGCCGTGATCGTATAGTGGTTAGTACATTGCGTTATGACACATATATGGCGAAGGGTCATACATAATACGAAGGTGCGATGTTGAAGAGTATCTATTATAGCTGGAAGATAAAATATAAATTTATTTACAAGAATATACTAACTATATTTACAGCTTTATTTCGAGGCATCTTCATTCTACAGATGGCAACGGAACCGGAACAGGTGACGGATTTATTCCAGCGAATGATAATCGTTAATCATATACACTACAGAATCCACCTTTGTCATAAACTTCGAAACTGGTTTGATTGTTTAATGACGGCGAAATTTTAATTCTTTACACGCTTAAGAATTATCTATATAAATTACAAATTTTGCTGTTAGAGGACACTGTTTAGGACTGAGTTAATTTTTTTTTGTGACAGGGATGGTTGGCTGTGACAATTATTAGAATTACTGCGCTTTCCTTCATTCTTTGGTTTGTCCTTCTAAGCAAATGTAATATTAGTTTAATCAGTTGGTACTGAGCCATCCCATAAGAATGTTTTGGAGAAAAATGAATTTTATTTAAAGTAATTTACTCTATTTAGTTAAATTTGTTTATAAATATGTCACTGTATAAAGTAATCATCAGCTAATTCAGATGCTTTTAAAAGTCAGATTATGCAATGTTTTGGCGATACCATTATGTTATGATATTAAAAATTACTGGGTGACTTTTGTGCAAGATTTTATACTTTTAGAAAATATTTTAGGAGCATTTTAGTTTGTAGTATGTTATTTTCACTATAGATAAGACAAATCATCTTTCTTCTATGGATAAGACAAATGATCTTTCTTTCTTGTTTAAAGATATTCAAAAACTCTCTTTAACCAAGTGCTTTCTGCCAAAAATATGTTATACGAACAGAGAAATAGCAGATTTATTAAATATATCATAAAAAAAATTGTATGTGGAGTAAACAGATCTTTGGACTATGTCTGTAAAATTGAGGACAATAGAATAATTTTAGTTCAATATGTAATAAATCCATAGTAAAAATTTGGGGTTAATATAGTACATATTTGATTATTCTTCCAATCGAAGATTGATCTTACTTAATTCATTGAATGTAGGCTAAAATCATATTTACTATGACAAAGAAAATACTTTCTGGGGTAAAAGAAGTTCAATGATAAGTCAAAAATAACTGGATCAAGTTATTCCAAAATAAGAACCTGACGTACCCGAAGGTATTCGGAAAAGATTCGGATTCATTGCTGCAACAGCATTCACAGGACACCAGCCACAAGCCCGGACCGGTGGGAGCAGACCAAATCATTCCAACGGATCATGCCCCAGCACCCAACCCACCCGTCCACCACGGCAACACCAGCCGCGTCCCCCAGTCTCCTGACGGAAGGGCTATGTCGAGACTCCACCTCTGACCCTTTATTCAACAAGATTTTACATAATATCAATTGTAAAAACACTTTATGCAAAGGACATGAAAAACTTGAGCAACGTATTTAAGCATAAATAACACAAAATGCAGCATATAGCTGTTTCAAGGATATGCTGGATCCCCTCTGTCAGTTCAAGAGAACCAACAAACCCGAATTCAAAAAGACGAAATGAGTAGCCCATTTTGTCTTATACCAGTTCTCAAACTCATATATAAGGAGATTTTTAACACTTTCCAACATAGTTGAAAAGTGCTTCGACTTTCTTCGTTCTGTCTGTCTATCCGGTCTCACGATAACTGCCGTAAAAATGACTTTATCGAAATACAATTTTAGTATGTTGTTCAGACGGTCTGTGGGACCTATGTGAATATAAATGAATAATATCACTCAATTATTTTTGGATTGAATCCGAGTTGAAAAAGTGAACTACATGGAATGCTATGGGACCTCATTTTTCAAACATTTTTTAAGCAAAATTAAAATTCAGAAATTGCTCCAAAAAGTTCAGGAAATATTCAAATTATCCCATAAAATATATAGAAATTTTTTTATCAAGATATGTTCGGTAGTTTTTAAAATAAAAATTAAAATAATAATTACACATTATACGAAGAGATCACGTGACTCACTTCAATATAAATATGGCATCCATCTTTTTTTCTTAGTGCAAAAATCGCGATTTTTAAAGTTCTTTTACATTTATATTTAATGTTGCATCCGTCTTAAAACCGCTTGATTTTTGTGTATTTTCTGTGCAACTATATTTTATGCTAAGGCAATTACAATGTTTTTGAGCTTCAATGATGATCAAACTTTGATTATTTCTACAACGAAGTCTAATTTTAATAGCTGCAGAATGTAAACAAATGATTGCAAGATGAGTTGCTTATAAAAATTACTAAATTTTTCACGCAAAATTATTTAGCTTTGGAGTCTGGAATAAGGGTGATATGAATGAAATATTCATTGCGTTTACATAGAGAGCCAAACGATTTATATTCGATGACGTCATTTGAATCAAGTTCATTTTTTCCGATGAAGTTTTAAGTTTTCAAATATAACAAATTATTGTAGTCCTGTGATAATTTAAAATATATCAGAGCTGAATGTATCGCATTTTAAAGATGTTTAAATAAAATTGCATTTCAGGTGGAAAGTGTTTCATAATCAATGCTTTATGCATGATTGATCTTTCTTGTTTGTTATCCCTAAATAGATTTTCTAAAATATTTTAGAGCTAATGCCCCAAGTGACTCTTTTGATCCTTTTCATTTTATGGTGAAAATTCCTCGCTTTGGTTTTGATTTCATTGAGGTGTGGCATCCAATAAGGTCTGTAGTCAATGGTCTATAGTCCCAATTACTTTAAATCCCAGATTTTTACAAAGAAACAGAAAGACGTTAATTTTATTGTTATGATAACGTCATTAGTAAAAGCTTGTTATTGCCAAAGTTGGTCGTAAGAACATCATCCATAATTAATATGCCATAAGATCGAAGTCATGTTCGATCCTTGAGGGACACCTCTGGTGTAAGTTAGGGCATATTTTTTTCTCCTCAATATTGATAGATAGCTCGCTCAATAAACTTTTGATAATTAAAAACTGTTTTCAGGAATGTTGATTGTTACTCCAGTAGAATACCCCTTCGAAATAAGGCAACTAGAATAGTCATTTAATCTGTTTTCTGCCACTTGTTCATGATGTTTCTTACTTCATTTGAAGTGCTATGATGTTTCCTGAACCTTAATTGGTTCTTTTTATTTTGTTTTCTAGGTAGTAAGACAACCTTCCAGTGATGAGTTTATCCAATATCTTCCCCCAAGCAGGGAGAAGACAGATTGGTCGATAGGAGCGAGAATTCCAAATGTGTGCCCTCTTTAAGTATTAGAATTGAATGATCTCTTCTATAGTCATTTAAGGAAATAGTTTTAGACCCATCTTGTTTATATACACCACTCTTGAGGGTTTCCCGAAATCAGTGAGTTATATGCTCCATTTGAGCTTACAAAACTTACAGGGAATGATAAATCGTATTAGAGTTTTGAAATGTAAAACGAACTCTTTGTTATTATTTTGATATCCCCTTAATTTACAGCTATTATTTTATTTTGAAAGTTTTCAAAACTATTAATAATATACACTATATAAATAGCCTTATAAATGATGTTCATGCTATTTGTATTTTACAATTTATGCAAAACATAGATAGAAATTTTAAATGTTAATAAATTTTTGGTGTTGATTTAAATAGGTATCGAATTTCAGACCGCCATGATGTCAAATCGAGTACTTTGCAGTGGCATAGAGTCCATAAAAGCTAAAAAGCTAAGCCTCCTCTGTTCAAAATGTAATCTAAGGAAATATTTAAACGCATGTATATTCTTTTAATTTTTAAATAAATTTTCGAATATATATGTATCTTTGAGAAAATCGTTATACTTAACTTACTTAAAATGACAAGTATTTTTCCCATTAAAACACAACTGGAAGATGAACGTGTCCAGCCTTTGCTGTGTATTACGAATAATATGGTATTAAAATCTTTCACCTCTTGAACCCCTCTTTAGATGATCGTGGGTCGTGGGAGGCGAACCTAAAAAAAGGTGTGACAATGATTGTTAAGTGTAACATGTCCCCAAGGACGAAGGCGGTGGGGAGTGAAAGAGAACATTTATCAGGAATGGCACATTTAAGGTCAAACGAGGTTTTATTAATGCGGAAAATGATTACTTTTTGTATTTCAAAATTCTAAAGAATATGTGGCATTTTCCAAAAATAACTTGACACTCACTTAAATTTAAAACAGGACGAAGAAATACTCTAATTACAACCGTTAAACTTAAGTAGTTTGGGAAGCAAACTTACCTCTTTATCTGGGCATCAATATGGCGCAGCATCCGCTTGTGGATTTGGTCGTTTTAGAATTAATAAATCTGATTTCGTTCATAAAATCACATGTTACGTGAAAATCTGAGACAAAAACTATTAATAATTTTTCTAGTGGATTTTTAGCATATTGCAATTATAATATAAGATAGTTTCAAATTTCCACAGTATATTATTTGTAAATAATTAATATACAAAACAATGTTAAGTACATTGTTAAATACATTGATTTTCAACTAAGTTTGTTACGTTCAAGATTCGTTTCTCACCAATATTCAGTGCATTCTTATTGTTTAATTGTTCTGTAGTGCAATAAGTTTGCTCTTCAGTGCACTCTTAATGTTAGTTCTGCTTACAATTTACAAAACTGATTTTTTCTGTCACTTGTTAATAGTATGCTAATATATTTCTACTTTCTATTTAATATAACGGTGGTAAAAGTACATTTAATTTAGAAATAGGTAAACATTTAAATGTTAAATGTTGTATGTATCATACATAGGTGACATATTTTAAAATATCATGCATTTAAGGCACTCTGCATTTTTAATTAAATTATGTGATTTTACTCACCCAGAAAATAAAACTTATCGGAACAATGAATTCCAATATGGACTTTATTTGTAATACTAAAATGTTTTCCATTTAAAAATGCCAATCGCTCAGCATCTACAGCCAAAAATATCCCGCTATGTTACTGGTATATATATATATATATACTCTACACTTTTTTTACTTAACACAGTAAAAAGTGTGTGTTGTATTTTCTCAAATTTTGTGCCTCGTAATAATTATGAAATAGCTTAACTTCATGGTATGTGAAAATTAATTGTTTTTCCCAATGAATTCTAAAGCAGCAGGCCATTTTGAAACGTTAGATATCCGGTTGCGTCCGACTCTGCTATATCTGCTCCCAATTGATATTTACAAATAAATAGAAAAAATTTTATATGTTGAGTCGTTCTCAAGTAATTATCCGCTGTTAGAGAAAATGACAGTCAGTCAGAAACATGCTTTTAATATTCATTATATCACACTTAACTGTAAAACTATAAAATGTATATCCAATTTTTCACTGGACTCAGGCTCATTTCCTGGAAAACATTTTAGTGAAATAGATAGCTTTAGAAAATATATCACTTATGTGCATTTATTTGAATTATCCGGTTTATACAAAAGATATTTGTTATTTTATTAGCAAAGTCAAGCATTTAGTGCTATTTTTATAATAAACACAGGCTAAAGTATTACACATATAAATATTACTTGCGTTTAGACATTTCGTAGATAAGTGTATTATGTTGCAGTCTTTGGATAACGAAACATATATTTCGAATATTTGTCAAAATACTAGCATTAAGCACAAATTGTAAAATACCTTTAAGTTCATTTTCCTTTGAAGATTCGGTAAATTTTGTTAATTATTGCTAACATATTTGTTTTCAGCGTAATTACGATAAATTGAACCTATCGTATGTGAAAAACAAAAACGAACTCCACGTATTTTGACTCCTATAATTACCAGCATTACACAAAAATGCTGAACGGAAGAAAATGAAAATTATCTGAAAATTTAAGCCGTTACGAAGACTTTAAAAATCCACTTCGTTAAGAGGAAGATTTGTTTGAACTTTTGACAAACAGCGGATTCTTTTTCTCCGATAAAAATAAAGCCTCAAAGATAATGACCATTTGTGAACTTTCAAAACCAATTTCAAAGTAATTAAAGATGGCATATATCATCGAAATCAATATGTGACAAAAATATTAGTTAAAGATAAAAAAGAAAATATTTTAGTGCTCTGGAAATTCCATCGATCCGCTTTACAGAATTGGACACCTAAGCGTTGCATTTATCAAAAAACGTCTTCAATGTGGTACGAGCTCGCATCAAATTTGACACAGGCAATGCATCAAGTGGATGAGGCGAAATCACGAATTCCTGGAATAGTTCCCGGAAAGCACTGCGAGGGAAGTTTCCGAGATTTTTTTCTAATTCCAAAATGCTTCCTAAACCTTCTCGACAGAAAAATTGGAAGACAAAGGTAGTGGGAGGTGTTTTAGTCATCTTGATGGGTTCATTAAAATATTTGGAACTACGAATTGCTCCTTGGTATGGATTTTATTTATTTATAAGCGTGAAATGATTCTTGGTCAAACACGATTTTTATTTTTAGACCGCGAATACTTTCTAATTTTTGCTTATTTTTATAAATGATTTAGTATTGATTTTACGTACTAATTTCATTTCATGAAAGGGTTATATATGTTCATGAAATAATTATTCAAATTATTTTGAGTATATTAAATATTTTTGTCTAATCGTCTTTGAAGTTTACTTTCTTAACTGATTTATAAGTCTGTGTTAAAATAAAATTTCTTAAAAAATAATTTATAGTTAATATGAAATAGTTTACGAAACTATTTGGATATATTTTTAGTTACGGAGATTATATATAACTGAAATAATATTTAAGACAGCAATAAAGCACTAATACAATACATGCTTATAGTCAATATTATTTATAAAAAATAATATTAAAATATATTGTATATTAATAATAATATTAATCTAAATGTTTGTTGTTGTTTACAAATGCCGGTCGTTTGGCGGCTAGGCCATTAGACAGCGAGCTTTCTAGTATTTCTCAATTATTAATCTCAATCATCAGTAATTCTATCTCAATCATCAGTAATTCAATCTCAATCATCAGTAATTATGTTTCAATCATCAGTAATTATGTCTCAATCATCAGTAATTCTGTCTCAATCATCAGTAATTTTGTCTCAATCACAGTCTCAATCATAGTTCTCAATCATCCAATATTTCTCAATCATTTCTTAATCGAATTCATTTATAACTAAATGGACTTCACATTTCAGCAACAACTGTGTCAATTTTATAAAAGAGTATCATTAGTACTAATGTCTTGCATTTATCTTGTACATGAAATGTTCTTTTCACAGAGACTGCAAATATTTTACCAATACACCAACAAGAGAATCATCAAGCCCGAAGACCAAGACTGAATGTATTAGTAAATGGTTTTGCATGAAAATTTTTAGACCGTTGTAATATAGTACGCAAATATTGAATTGGAAGTTGATACAGTGCAACATGGAAAAAACGAACGTCTGTAATTCGAAATCGTCGTTAATTCGAAGATTTCTCTTGGTCCCTTGAAATTTGTATTAAATCAATGTTAAAAAATTGTGGATAATTCGAAGTTCAACTTCCTTAATTCGAAGTTTTTTATAAAAACTTTCGAACCATAGCAACTTTTCGGCCTTTCATCGTTAAGAAATCATCACCGGAATACCCTCACCTGTTCGACACGTGACTGCTGAAACCCCCCCCCCCTTTCCGGTATCTTTTCTATCGTTTCGACAGTTCAACCTACAGAGGGTGTTGGTTCAACCGGCTTCAGACGTCATTTGAGCTTCCTACTGTCAGTGTGTCTGTAGTGTTGTGAGAGTTTCACTAGTGAGCATTCGCGATGTCTATAAGTAAACCACGCGTTCAATACAAGAATTTAATGTTTGCTGTAAAGGTCGCCGTCATTCAAGCTGCTAATCCAAGATGTTTCAAAAATGTCAAATCAAAACCGATAGCGTATAGATCAAATAAAAAAGCTTGGATGACTCCAGAAATTTTTAAAGATTGGCTGCTGAAACTTGATAAAACGTATCGACAAAAGAACAGAAAAATCTCTTGTTTATTGACAATTGCACTGCGCATAACTCTATTCCATATATGGACAATGTAAAGGTTACTTTTTTCCACCAAATATGACTTCAGTTGTGCAACCGATGGACCAGGGCAACATAAAAAATCTCAAGCATTTTTACAGATGCCTTTTCGTTCGAAACCTCTTGACAGATTCTTTCAAGGACAAAAACAGAAACAGTAATAAGTGTCCTGGATGCAGCACGATTGTGTCACAATGCATGGTCTCAAGTAACGGAAACAACAATAGAAAATTATTTTCGTAAGGCAGGATTTACCAATAAAACTGGCTCAGCTGAGTTCATATAAGAAAATGTTCCCCCACCGGACGCATGGGGTAACAATATGGGCGTTGTTATGTCGCTGCAAGTTCATATTTTCCTATTTTTGAATGCTTTATTCGATCCAAATGTAAGTGTAAATGTAGGCTCTGAAATCGTCTGGGAGAGACCACAGCTCTGCATATTCATATATTTTTCACCTCACATCTGCCTTGAAAAGAATCCGTTAAGAAGTACGGGTGTTGCTTTAATTTTGTTTGATTCATGTTTGTTCTCTTCGAAGCGCAGCGAAAGCCATTGCTTGATGTATATGTACGATGATGTCAGATTGAGTAGCGGTTGAGAGAGACGCCGGATTTTTTCGGCAGATAGGAATAAAAGATGCGGTTATGACAATCGTATAATATTTGGCTCCTAAAAAAATGAAATGGCAAAAGTATTAAGAAGTAAATTTATACAATTTCAATCTCCTCTTTCGACTATGACTGCCATACCATGAGATTAATTGTAATTCTCAAGCCTGTAGTAAGTATGTTGTTTAAATAAATTAAAGAAGGAATGTGAATAAATCCCACATCTTGGCTAGCATTTATCCATTCAGTAAACGTTAATCTTTAATTCGGCCAAGCAAAGTATTTAAAGCAAGTTTTCAATAACTTTTCCATTTAATTGTTATTCTTCGCCAAGGAATATTTGATAATGAAGTGTCTGAATCAGTCAAATGACTCTATAGTTGATTTCTGTCGTAAGATCTGCTTATTTGAATATAAGGAGTAATTATAGAAAGAATGGAACAAAGGGGTTCCATAATTATAGTGGATGTGTATTTGTGCATTTTGTACTGATCATACTTCTATATCGAATACATAATTAAACTTTTTTTCTTCAACTTGATTATTATTTTCTGGATGTGATTTAAATTTTGCCTTAGCTTACAGCAACAGTGCCAGTCATTATGGAGTATTTTCGCTCCATATCAGGGAAGGGAAAGCACCTGTGGTTAATGGTACTACCACTATAATATATTTATTCATCCGGCCTTAATATGAAATTTCACAGTGTTTATATTTATGTGCTACAAGTTGTACAGTGTGTAAGTGATCGTGCGTTTACAAGTTTACGTCCCTACTGTTACAAAGAGTGCCGTAGTTTAGTTAGTCACAGTTGTTCCTTGAGTTCAATGTTGCAAATGTTTTTTTCTTCTTTTGAGTGATCTGCAGGTGTTCTACACAAACAATTACACTCTGTGTTTGGAGAAGGATGTGGATGAAGCAAGTTAAACTCCCGGCTTTTTGCTGCCCCTGGTCGAGCTGGATAGATCTCGCCATCGCCTTCCAGAACTTTGGCGGTAAGCGTACTTCTGGAAATCCTGTGTTATGGTGGAGTGATGCCGTAGTGGAGGGACTCATCGCTTCGGAGCTGGGTTCCTCATCTTTGATGTTTTAACTAGTGATTCGAACCGTGTCTGTCTTGTTTCGTCTGGGTGCACCGGAAGCTCTGCGCGCGGGTTAATTTTTTATTTTCTTCACTCCCATTTTCTATGTATTGGCAACCCGATTTGTCCCCGCTGATTTCTACACCTTCGAAGAACAACCTTGTACAGTTACATAGCAGGAACTTTTGTTTATTTTACATGTGCATTATTGCGTTATTGTGCTAATTTTTCAAGACAAAATTGAGAAATTGATATTAGTGTTTTATGTGAAATTTTGAGTGAATTTTGAATAAATTTTAACTTTCTGTTTTTCTTCTTGGAAGTATCCTTTAGCAGTTTGGACAGCATTGTGTCCTCTGTTTTAGCCCTGTTTCGGTTATTTTCTCTTGGATGACGGGCACCCTGATCAAGTCTCTGGACTCTTTGAGTGTGGGTGGTCATGCAGACGTACATTACTCACTCTGCAAAATTTTGTGCAAAATTGCCTGCGGCAGTTGCTGCTTAAGCGATTCGCCCTGCTGGAGATGATGCTCCTACAGGATTCTATTGGAGAAAATTTTTCTTCCCTTTGGTTGAAAAATTTTTGGCCGCAGGGGGAAGATATTGTTATGTCGCGATTTGTGCAAGTTCATATTTTCCTATTTTTGAATGCTTTATTCGAGCCAAATGTAAGTGTAAATGTCGGCTCTGTAACCGTCTGCGAGAGACCACAGCTTTTCGGCATATTCATATATTTTTCGTCTCACTTACGCCTTGAAAAAATCCGTTAAGAAGTACGGATGTTGCTTTAATTTTGTTTGATACATGTTTTTTCTCTTCGAAGCGCAGCGAAAGCCTTGCTTGATGTATATGTACGACGACGTCAGATTGAGTAACTGTTGAGAGAGACGCCGGATTTTTTCGGCAGATTGGACCAAAAGATGCGGTTATGACAGTCGTATAATATTTGGCTCCTAAAAAAACTTTAATTATGTAATCGATATAGAAGTATGATCAGTACAAAATACACAAATACGCATCCACTATAATTATGGAACCTCTTTGTTCCGTTCTTTCTATAATTACTCTTGATATTCAAATAAGCAGATATTACGACATAAATCAACTATAGAGTCATTTGACTAATTCAGACACTTCATTATAAAATATTCCTTGGCGAAGAATAACAATTAAATTGAAAAGTTATGGAAAACTTGCTTTAATTACTTTGCTTGGCCGAATTAAAGATTAAAGTTTATTGAATAGATATATGCTAGCCAAGCTCTGGGATTTATTCACATCCTTTTTTTAAATCATTTAAACAACATACTTACTACAGGCTTGAGAGTTACAATTAATATCATGGTATGGCAGTCATAGTCGAAAGAGGAGATTGAAATCGTTTAAATTTACTTCTTAATAATTTTGCCATTTCATTTTTTTAGGAGCCAAATATTATACGACTGCCATAACCGCATCTTTTATTCCTATCTGCCGAAAAAATCCGGCGTCTCTCTCAACCGCTACTCAATCTGACATCATCGTACATATACATCAAGCAATGGCTTTCGCTGCGCTTCGAAGAGAAAAAACATGAATCAAACAAAATGAAAGCAACACCCGTACTTCTTAACGGATTCTTTTCAAGGCGGATGTGAGGTGAAAAATATATGAATATGCAGAGCTGTGGTCTCTCCCAGACGATTTCAGAGCCTACATTTACACTTACATTTGGATCGAATAAAGCATTCAAAATAGGAAAATATAAACTTGCAGCGACATAACAACGCCCATATTGTTACCCCATGCGTCCGGTGGGGGAACATTTTCTTATATGAACTCAGCTGAGCCTGTTTTATTGGTAAATCCTGCCTTTCGAAAACAATTTTCTATTGTTTCCGTTACTTGAGACCATGCGTTGTGACACAATCGTGCTGCATCCAGGACACTTATTACTGTTTTTGCTTTTGTCCTTGAAAATTATATGACTGCTATAACTGCATCTTTTGTTCCAATCTGCCGAAAAAATCCGGCGTCTCTCTTAACAGCTACTCAGTCTGAAGTCATCGTACATATACATCAAGCAATGGCTTTCGCTGCGCTTCAAAGAGAAAAAACATGAATCAAACAAAATTAAAGCAACACCCGTACTTCTTAATGGATTATTTTCAAAGCGGATGTGAGGCGAAAAATATATGAATATGCAGAAAAGCTGTGGTCTCTCCCAGACCATTTCAGAGCCGGCATTTACACTTACATTATGCTCGAATAAAGCCTTCAAAAATAGGAAAATATGAACTTGCACAAATCGCGACATAGCAATATCATCCTGGTCACGGCACCAGGAAAGCACCTGTGGTTAATTGTACTACTACTATAATATTTTCATTCATCAGGCCTTAATATGAAATTTCACAGTGTTTATATTTATGTGCTACAAGTTGTATAGTGTGTAAGTGATTGCGCGTTTACAAGTTTGGTGCATCTACCTCTTTGCTTCTCTGAGCGCTTGAATATTTTTATTTCAAAATTTAGTGTATTATTTTCGGTTTCAAAATTTAATACTGTGAATGGCAAAAGTAATTGAGTGAGATATGAATCTTCTGGAAATATAAGAAAAGTGTATAAGTGTAGTTTTCATGTAAACAAAGTAAGTGCTATTTTTCTGTTTACAATGAAATTGAAATTGCATTCTAAAATTGAGAAATGATTCACAGACATTTTTCATAAAAACACAAGCATATTTTTCCACTGACATTTTTCGACATTACAGAATAAACGTTTAAAAGTATTATTGAAGAAGTAAAAATAAATTTAAGAATGTCAGGCAGACCAAACAGAAGGAAGCGAAATTTGAGAAGTAGTTCCCAGTAAAATGTAAACAACGTCAGACAGGCTTCGCCTTCGCCGCTGCACTTCTCGCCGCAGCCGAGATTCTTGTCGGTTAGCTCCACTGGGGTCGCCAAATCAAATGTCGGGAAATCCCAGTTCTGGAATTCGGTTCCAGAATTTTCCGGAGCGGAAGGAAGTTCGCTTCAGTTTTTCCTGGACAGGCTGGAGCTGGTTGCAGAAAACGCTGGGTGGACGAACGCAGAAAAAATATTCTGTATCAAAATGAAACTAACTGAACCGTCTGGCCGATTAATTAGCGGAATTACAAGGCTAAAGAACTCGAACAATTATTCAGATTTAATTGCCGCTTTGAAGGATAATTTTCAGTCCAAGGAGGACATGGCAAAGAACATAGAGGATTTAGTAAATCTTAGGCAAAAATCTGGCGAAACTGTGCGCTAATACGCAGTTAGAATAGAGGCTGCGTCCTTTGTGGCAGTTCCGGAAGAAATGGATGTTGACGACGACAACTTCATTCGTAAAGCGCTTTTAAAAAATGCCTTAAAGGGATCAACAGTGAATGTAATGGCACAAAATCCCAAAACGTTTGAATTTGCTAGGGATCTAGCAGTTTTAGAAGAAAAGTGCATTAAGGAAATTTCGGAGGAGCAACCCGAGTTAGTAAATACAGTCGTAAAATAAAATGATAGCAGTAACAGGATTATGGACTTAGAGACTCAGTTAGAGAATCAAAAGAAAAAGTTAGAAAAAATGAATAATGAATTAAAAAGTAGACAGACAGGGAAAACATTTGGAAAGTGAAGAAGAAAATTGAGAAGAAAAGGATAGAAAGATAGAAATTAAATTTCCTAGAGCACCAGAAAGAAACTACAGAAGAGATATAAGACCATATATAAGTCATGGAAGCAGAAAAAGAGGATTTTTGGAACGAAGAAGAATTCCAGCTGCCCCGAGGAGAGCTGAGAAATACATGAATATAAAACACGAAACCTCCAAATTTCTCGGAAATAGAATTTCTTATTACTTTTAAAAATTCTACATTTGAGTTACAAAGTAATATCTAAAGCGGGAAATTCATAACTAAATCTGAATCTCAAAACTTATATTTACAAAATTGATGAATTGGCTACTTGGTACTTTGGATTTTGTTCGTCGTGTTGGCCAAGTTTTTGTTATTAAAGTCTTCTACTCCAATTTAATAATTTTAGTCTCATAATATTTTTTTCATACTCACAAATGAGCTGGAATATCTTTCTTTTAATTCTGAAGACTACAGAGCCAAATATTGAATCGTGAGAGAACTTCACAAATTTGCTACAGCTAACCCAAATTACAGAACTTAATGTCATATCTGAAATATTATTACATATTGAATTTAGGATTGCTATTAAAAATGTCCAATATTAATGAACAAATATATAATATAAAGATGCATTTTTATTATACAATTAGCTATTAATATTTTTCTCAATAAGTTAGGCATATCAGTAATAATATGAACCTTAGGTAGTGAGAATATGGTGTCAATTCGCTCTGATCATAACTATGCAATAACTACGGTAATAACAAGGGCATTACAGACATGGTATTATAAGCATCCGACGTAATTAAACCCCACGTATATATTGTCTATTTGATATATGGCGTTGATACAGTTAATTACAGTTTCTGTTCAAAGAGCATAACATTAATTAATATCTTATTGATTACCTTGTAATAAGGAGAGTGACATTATCGATGAATATATATTAAACGCATATTTTAACAAGAACGATAAATAATGCATAAAGCATTGATTATGAAACACTTTCCAACTGCAATGCAATTTTATTTAAACATCACTAAAATGCGATGCATTCAGTGGTGATATTTTAAAATTATCACAATACTACAACAATTTAATTTATTTAAAAACTTAAAATCATGGAGGTAAAAGTACTTTATATCTCCATGCTTAAAACTTCATCGAAAAATGCAATACAATAGAATTGTCAGCTTCTATTTTTAAAATCAATGAATGTTTCATTCATATCAGCTATATTGCAGACTCCAGAGCTAAATAAATCTACGTTAAAGAAATTCAGCAATTCTTACACAACTCATCTTACAGTTGGATGTGTTTACATTCTCCATGCGTGAAAATTTGGCTTCGTTGTAGAAATAATCAAAGTTTGATGATCATTTAAACTGAAGAATATTGTAATTGTGTTGGCGCAGTATACACGGTGTCCCCAAAACATTGACCTCGGCTTTTATTCCTTAAATATTGATCTTAGACATATATAATAAATTACAAAGTTGCGTAAAATGAGGTACAGAATTTTATGAAATCGATAAAATTTTCAGGGGATTAAATTTGAAGAAATACAAAATTTAAATTTTTATACGGCCCCCGTACGAAAACATTTCCAATGAGTAAAATGTGACTCATAAATTAATAAGGTGATGCACAAAATTTCAGCATTTTATCATAAAGAGTCCCAGAGATATGTTTAAACAAAATTGGTCAGGAATTAATCACAAAATAAAATGTAAATGTTTACAGCAAAAGTGCAAATGACGCAACGCAGAAATGCATCATAGGCAAATAATATCTGCTTCTTATCTTAAAGGGATCTTTGGCATGGATGGAAAACATTTTGAACTAGCTTTGTAATATTTGTGTAAAGTTATTATTTCTACACAGTGTAGATACTTTTGTGCCAATAAATAGCAACATTATTACTTATTTATGTAATCATTGTTTTCTTTCGTAATTTGTGTATGACCTCCTGAAACGCGATCTGCCGACATGATTTTTCCCTTCTGAGAATCCATGTAAATGCATCGAAAAGTGGTTTAGGTCAGCATTTTTGTCTTTTCATATATATCTCTGGGACTTTTTATTCTTCCCTTTTTATTAATTCCTTTTATTAATTCCTTTTTATTAATTCCCTTGAAAATTTTAATTGATTTCATAAAATTCTGTACCTTTTTTTACGCAACTTTGTAATTTATTATTTATATCTAAGATCAATATTTAAGGAATAAAAGCCGGGGTAGTCCGAGGTAATATTTTACCTCTGACAACCTCGGTTACTGTCTACTGATCACCCTGTTTATATCATTACTGTATTGCTTTATCCTTTTTGAAAAAACATCAGTTATTACTTTCCTTATATACATAATGTATAAGGAAAGTATTGTGACGGGGTCGAAAATTCGAATTCGAGTTTTCGACGGGAGAGCACGTTTCAAGCATCCCTGATCACGAATCAAACATTTTTGAAGTGATGTCTGTCTGTGTGTGTGTGTGTGTGTGTGTGTGAAAGTATGTGTGTATGTGTGTGTGTCAGTGAGTCTGTGGAGACGATAACTGACGAACGAATAGACCGATTCGAACCAAATTTGGTACAAAAATCACAATCCGTAAACACTGGAAGCCTATTGTTTTTATACGCAATCGAATGTTCAGAACCCACCTAAATTTTCGAATGAAATTTTGAAAAAATCGTCAAAAAATTAAAACCACTAATAAAGTTACGCAAATAGACATTTCTTATGTAATTTTTCATTAGAAAACGATTGACATGAATTTTAGAACGCTAACGTGAACCGTTCTCGAGATATTGTACATTTTTTTAAAAAATTATCAAAAAGTCATATAAAATAAAAAGAAAAATATTTCCTATTGAGAAACATGTTTACTTTTCATATGTAATACCATGCGATAAATTGAGTGACATCCTTCTCGTGGATCTAGCTCGTTCCATTCTTGAAAAAAGATACTTTGAATAATACTTTTGTATTTGAACGCCAATAGTCATTTATCTGCTTTAAGAAAAACTTATTTCTTAGTGCATAACGCTTGGCGAGATTTTGGCGACGAATTTGGCGGAATGTCGCCAACTTGGCGACTTTTTTGAAATGTTGCCAAATTAACGAAAATCTCGCCAAATGGATAAAAATGACGCTAAATCGATGAAAATGACGACTAATTGTCGAAAATTCAATATCTTGGAAAGAATATTAGTATCTACTACAAGAAAATCCTATTTTTTTACTGTAAAAGTAGTAAATTCATTACATTATATAAGGAAAGTCATGTGTTGCCCACATCAGATTTTTTATATATGTCATCTCTGTCTGTGTGTCCTTTTTCATCATACTATATTCGCTCTCTCATGGTGTTGCATTTTCTGTGTCGGGTTGTGTATAGTGTATTTCTGTGTCGGGTAGTGTATACATACATGAAAAGAAAATTGCACGGAATTTTTTTTTTTTTACTGGTTTTTTTTTTCCCCAAATTTTTCTAATTGAACTTAATTTTCTTAGGGGACCATTTAAAAAGTTAGGACTCTTATTTTTTTGAAAATTGCACCCATTATAAAAACATTATTTGAAATAGTCTCGCATTCAATTCAAACGAACTCTCAAATTGCAGGTAGGTGTCTAAAATCATTTTCTGAAGCCCGGAAAGCGAGGTCAATTAAGCGGAAATACCCTGTATCTACGTCATATATTTCAAAAACAGGCTAGTTTTTGTAAAAAAATCACTTTATTAATAAAACAACATAAAGTAAATAAGTAAAGGCATCAGTTTGTTTTGAGAGTAAATAAGAGTCTCTTTCCAAACTAGATAATATAGCTCTGCGTTGCGTCATATATTCTGAACTCTTTTATGCCTCCAAAACTAGTTAGTACCTTGATATATAATTCACACAATTATACAATGTGTTTCGTTTACGTTTTGATAAATTTATTTTAAGATTCTATACCATTGCCTTCTTATTAGAATACTTCGTACCAGACGTCACCTGGTATTTCTGCAACGTCACACAAAATCATAACATGAGGAAAGAGGGTTCAATTTCACCAGTTTATTTAACTTAAGGACTCAGACCATCGGACCTAACCAAATATGTAATATTTTTGTTTAAACGGCTGGAATAGTGCTTCCCAATTTAAACCAGAACTCAATAAGGGCGACATCCACAGGGCCCTTTACCCTCCTCCCATTTCTTTCTTTCTTGCAACCCAGACAGTCCAAATTACCCGGAGGTGTAAAGTGTGTGTAGACGGCCAGTCTGCCCAACCTAATTTAGACCAGAACCCAGTGGACAAAGTTTTCCGATATATTTAGTGTGTAACACAGTTATTCTCTAAATCTACCAGAAAGCTTTATTTTGTTATGGTCGTAATTGGAGGAAGAAGGTGGAAAGATGTATTTTACATTTACTGTAGCTCTGCTATTGTTGGCTATTGGAGTTTTTATAGCTGGTTTTGTTTTACGGGGAGTACTAAAGTATATGCTTGAAATGAAGATTCGATTTGGTGTTACCCATGTCTTGCAGAATACTTACTTTTCTTACGTACTTTTGGTATTGCTGAAAATTCAACATGAGTCAAATGCGTAATAATTTTACTGTATTTGCCAAATAGAAAACAAAGCAGCATACACTAAAAGGAGTAAAACAACACAAAATAAGGGCAATTTGGTACCATTGGAATGATCCGTTTAAGCAAGTACAATTTTCAGTGACACTCAAATACTCGTATAAGCAACTTTAGCTACATGAATGTGTTTGCGTGAAAATGACTCGGAACGGTGAGTGTATTAACTGACACTAAAAGAAACGATTTCATTTTTTTTGGTGGGTAAAATGAAATATGGATATTTTTAAACACTTAGATTAAGTTCACGTTTTCAATGTGTGTTCCGTGACAGCATTCCAGAGATTCGGTGACATAATAATTTTATGTAAATTTTCTTAAAAATTAAAAAATCGTGTAAAATTGTAATACCTGTTTGGACCACACTGGATTTTTTCTTATATTTGATATTCCGGCATCAAGTTGAATTTCAAAAGGCGACCAAAAAATTTTGACAAACACTGGATTAAAGGGCGCAACAGGCCAGTGGTTAGTGCTGGGGAAGTGCACTCGAACGGTCCCGGTTCGATTCCCGCCGCTGCCAAAATTGCCGCCTTGCGTACGCGGAGTACGATTACATTAAACATGTGGGTACGTAAGTCCTTTCCAGAGGTTGATGGCAGGGAGGGTACGTATCGTGTGGATGCCTCCCCCACTGGATTCCGGTCTAAATTGGATGGCACTTCTCGCCCGTCCAAACAGATACTTTATGCCTTTATGGCAGGTCGGACGGCCTGGATTGAAGAAGAAGAAACACTGGAATAAGTAATTAGGTATATATTTTTATATAGCGAAATAGATCCCTTTTGCATGAACAAATATTATGCATTAAAAGGAACCTGTTTTATTGCATAAACATTGATTTTTTATTTCGAATTTTATCTAGAAATGCAAAATTTTTTAAAAGGAGTTTAGAGAGCGTTACAATAAAGCTATTATAGCATTATCTTAATGCAACGATTTACTTTTATTCTATATCCTGCTAAAAGACACAAGTCGCTTCACTCTATTAGCTTGTTGCTTAATACAATATATAGTGCTAAACAAAATACAATATATATACTATCAAACAGAAATTATAATTCGATCAGCTAAATATGTGCATTATGTAATATAGATTGAAATTAATATGTACTGCTTTGCGCAGACAGTTTTATAATTAGGTTTGTAGTAAGATGCTTACCGCGTTTAGCAGAGCTGACAATGGGGAGGGGAAAACAATGCACTGTATAGGGAGCCTACGAAAATTGGGGGCCCTTACTGTATAAACAGGGTTTCTGCATAGGTTCTGCTGGAGGAACTAACGGTAAGATATCGCTTACAATTTATGTAGCCTGTGTCCCCGAGCCTCCCATGTCCTCAAGCGATGCATTATTTGGCCCTCCTATTCTTCGCCCCGTTGGCGGCCTTGCATTATATAAGTTGCTATTTCTTGTCCCACCTGACCGACAACAACATCAGATCAAGTCCATGAACCCGTGAGTCTTCAAAAGATGAAGAACTACTCCAGGACTGGAGTTAAACTGACTCCTCTGGCATCCAATACATATCAAGGCATGGACAGGAGAGGCCTGAGCCAAATTGCACTTCGGGCAAAGGGGATAAACCTTAGAACCCAACACATGCCGAAGAGCACGAAGATGGCCGCTGCGGAGTCTGGCCAGAGCCGTCTGTTCTCCCCTACTGCCTGCCCCAATCAAAGCAGTGCCAGGACGGCTACAATCATACCACTTATGCACGAGGGCCTTTCTCCAAGTGGAGTTGATTACCAGTTTGACTCGTGAGGCAAGTTCCGAGAAAGAAAGACATCCACCGTCAATAGAAATCCTAAGGCTGTCCTCTTTGGCCAGACCATCCGCAACATCATTACCGTAAATGTCTACGTGAGATGTCACTCAATGAAAAAATATCTTATTATGGGCACACAAGTAACCCAAATGCTGAACAATATTCACTGTCGTTCGGTCACCATGTCTCCACCATTCAACCAGGTACTGAATAGAACTGCGGCTATCACTTAGAATCCAGGTGTCTGCATTGACTCCCTCTTTGACACAATAACTCAAGGCCTCAATGGCTATGAGTTCCGCCCGAAAAACTGAGCAGCAGTTGGGGTTTCTCCTACAAGTCCTAATGCCATTAACGTGTTTGATGTAGACCCTGCTACCGGAGATTGGGCCATCACCCCTACTTCCATCAGTATAAATCTGCAACGCGTCACCGGGAATTTTATAAATAGTTTCCAAAGCGACTTATTTAAGTTAATCTGGATGCTGCGATTCAGTCCTGAAAAAGACCCGATCACAAAACGACGCAGTAACCTCCATACAGCAGGCCAGAGAGGCATGTTGAACTTTGCTTTGCAGCCAACCCTCACTTTCAGCGCGACTAAGCGGGCTCCCTCTCTCTTAAGACGGCAATTGTTGCTCCAGCCACGCACATAACTAGAGGTTCTGTGTTGATCTCCATAACTGATGAGCTTTGCAAAATATTTGGTCAGGAGAAACCTATTCCGAAGCCTAAGGGGTTGGAGGTCAGCTTCATGCAGTACTATGTCCCTCTTCTTCTTCTTCTTCGACCCAGACCGTCCGACCTACCAGAAAGGTGTAAGGTATCTGTTTGGACGGCCGGGAAGTGCCACCCAATTTAGACCGGAACCCAGTGGGTGAGGCATCCACAGGGACCGTACCTTCCTTCCCCTACCACCAACCTCTCAAAAGGACTTACGGACCCACATGTTTAATGTGATCGTACTCCGCATGAACACGGCGGCAGTTAGGGCAGCGGCGGGAATCGAACCCGGGACTACCGAGTGAAACATCCGCGCGCTAACCACAGGGCTACCGCGCCCGTACTATGTCCCTCGGACAGCTGTTGCGAAGACCAGTTATAGCTCTGGCAGCAGAAGGCCGTGCCCCTTCCAGTTTATCTAGGTTGCTGACAGAGGCAGCCTGATAGACCTGAACATCGTACTCCAGGATCGATCGAATAAGAGCAGTGTATGTGTATCTCAGGGTCCACACCCCAATCTCTATTTGAAATATATTTCAAAATTCTGAGTCTCTGTTTTCCTCTCAAAACCAAATTGTCTATATGTGTGAGCACGGCTAATTATCTCCTGGTCCAAAATGAACCCCAAATACTTGGGATGTTTTTTCACAATTTAGTCTCCTATCCAGAAGAAAGATGTCAGGCTCCAGGTTATACAGGTGTCTATTGGTGGTAAATACACTGGAAACAGACTTAGAGGGATTAAAAACGATCTTATGCTCCGCAGTGAAATTCTCAAAATCAAGGAGTGATACTTGATTTGCTGCTCCAAATAATTATATCATCAGCATACAATCCCATGCAGTGATTGGAATTAGTCCCTGCCTCTATACCATCGATAACAAGAGAGAACACAGTAAGGCTAAGCACAGAGCCCAGGAGAATGCCCTGACTCTTCGCTGAATCTTCCAGAGACACTGTCTTTAAACTTCACTCTATTATACCTGGCCCTTAAAAGTCAGCGAGCCACGGCAAGAACTTCCCCCTGATATTAAAGTATCTGTATAGTTTGCAAAGGAGTTTGTTTTTCCAAACCCTGGTGAAGGCCTTAGAGAGGTCAAGGAAGGTGGCCACAGTGTGATTTGTAGGCCTACGATTTTGACCAAACCTTTGACCTTTTGACCAAAATATATAACTTGATCCATCGTGCAGTGGCCCCTTCTAAAGCCATACTGTTCAACAGGAAGCAGACCATTGTGGTCAAGATGATAAGTAAATCTACGCAGGATAATTCTCTCCATGAGTTTGCACGAAATGCTGGTCAATACGATGGGCTTGAAACTGTTTGGATCATTAGCCTGTTTTTCCTGTTTTAAAATAGGGAGTTCTTAAACCAACGAGTCATGATAAACGGTAGAAAATGCAGCTTCCAGAAGGTCCGAGGACCGCGAGGCACCAAAGGATGCAGTCTGACTTTGCCTCTGCCTGCAGTGTTTTAGCTGAGCATAATGGAATGGCCTCCATGCCTTGGGTGACTCTACCAGGAGTATACACTCCCGACGTACTTCGCCCATTCCGCCCAGGGAAACTCCCCTCCGCCACGATGAGGAAGCAGAGTAGGACTTTGGGTGAGATTATACAAGTAAATGCTGGTGGTATATTTGGTTCCACTAACGTTATACTTAATCAGATACACAAAATATATTTACCCATTTTATTGAGTATTGTAAATATTTACAGCAAGAGTGCAAATGACGCAACGCAGAAATACATTATAGGCAAATAATATCTGTCTCTTATCTTTAATGGATCTTTGGCATGGATGGAAAACATTTTGAACAAGCTTTGTAATCTTTGTGTAAAGTTATTTTTTCTACACAGTGTAGATACTTTTTACCAATAAATAACAAATTTATTATTTATTTATGTAATCATTGTTTTCTTTCCAAATTTGTGTATGATCCCTAAAACGCGATCTGCCAACATAGTTTATCCCCTCTGAGAACCCATGCCGATGCATCGAAAAGTGGTTTAAAGTCAGTATTTTTGTCTTTTCATATATCTGGGACTTTTTATGATAAAATGCTGAAGTTTTGTACATCACGTTATTAGAGTATGGGGCGCATTTTACTCATTGAAAATATTTTGTAGGGGGCCGCATAAAAATTTAAATTTTGTATTTCTTAAAATTTAATTCCCTTGAAAATTTTAATCGATTTCATAAAATTGCGTACCTAATTTTACGCAACTTTGTAATTTATTATATATGTCTAAGATCCATATTTAAGGAATAAAAACCGAGGTCAATGATTTTGGGACACCCTGTATAAATAGCTGTGATAAGTCTTTAACATTCTTTATGAGTCTTTAACATTCACGCATTTATATCAAATCAAAGAATGTTTCTAATTTATTATTTTTTTTCACTTCGATCATATGTCATCTTTTTCCAGCCTAAATGAATGACATGTGTCATATTTGTCTCTTCATCATCTATAAGTTTTTCTTTATATCTTTGTAAAAAAAACATATTTTAATATAAAGTGATGTCCAGCAAATGCTTTATTGCGCTAATGATGTTAAATTTAAGTGTTTAGCATAAATGCCTCAGATATTTATCACGAATATTTTAACGCGATTTATTGAGGCATCTAAATACTCAATGAAACGTTATTTTAAGCGTATAATTTTGAGACCGAAATTGAGCATTTCATTTTTGCGATTTCCTCTGCGTCAAAGGGAGGAGGATGAAATATCCATTTTGTTCTGACACATGTTCAGTATGTAGTCACTAATTTACTGTGAATGAAATAGTTTATTAAATTAGCCCATATTTCACGTAAGCGATCGAGCAAAACCTTTCCAGGCCTTCTTTTTCGAAGTTTCCCATTAATGAAATTAGTTCCGTACTGTAATTTCCGTCCCTTTTTATCGTATTATTATTAAGGAAATATATTTCATTGTATTCATCTAGAAGTCACAAGATTTTTTTCTTCTTATTTTTTGGTTTTGAATAGCGCTGTAGTACACCTGTGCAAAACATTGAATATACTCATGTTGCATTAGTCAAAGTGCTATTTTATTTAAAAAAGTAAGGTATGCAGTAGAGTAGTATATAATAATAATAAAGTATTGATGTCATTAATGTTTCTATGCATAAAAATGTTTAAAAATTTAAGAATGTTTCAAATGTTTTTAACGGTAAAGTCGTATATATTTTTATTACCAAAATATTATTTGTAAGATGGAAACATCGTAATGCGGTAAAAAAGATTCAATTATCGGACTTGTACAGCATACGGATTTAAGAATGCCCTAATAGGAATCAAAGTTTTTTGCATGATGTATGTAAAGCCACAATTCTTTGATATGAAATGTATGATTATGTACTTTTATAAATAGAAAAAGCTGAAAAACTACGTTTTTTAAGAAATTGAGGAAAACGTGTCCAATGCATCACATTACCATTAGTATAGCTTTCATAGAAAAAATAAATATTAGCAGTTAGCTTAATGCAACGTTGCAATCAAAATTTTGTAATTGATAATTAAAATAATACTATTTCATTTGACCCCAATTACCTCATTATTCCATAAGATATAACGTTCTATCTAAAACGTTCTATCTAAAAACATAATAATACTTCAAGAATGGCTAAGCGTTGGTGTCAGTTTGATTTGTAATAAAACATACGTATAAGAAACCTCTATTCACTTAATACTAGTGAAACGATTTTCCATATTTTCCTTTAATCCCAAATAATGCTCAATTATTTCAGAACAATGCCAATCATAAATAGTCTCAGTCAATTTCAAATAGAAATCTGATATTGTCAGTTAGTTCATTAGACACCGCTATAATAAAGAGCTTAAGATATATAATTATTTTTATATATTGGTACTCAAAACCATGATAGAGTGCTATCTCAAATGAAATGTAAAAAATATAATGTGGGCAGCACATGACTTTCCCTGCAGATTTAAATTCATATTTTCTTTATTTCTTTAATAATTCATTAGATTGAGTTTAATTGCACCAAATAACACTAATTTGCATTTTTAATTCAATTTTTGTTTTTATTTGGTAATTGGACATTTTTCCAATAGCGGTGTAACAAAAATGCAAGAAATCTCAAATGTCTTGAGAACGGTTAGTCCTAAAGTATAACGGAGTGTGTTATTCTTTTCCTCGTCAAACATTGCGTATAAAACAAGAATTTAATTGATACATTTCAGCAGTCTTACGTAGTCTTTTTTTTTTAAGATTTCGGCGATTTTTGGTGGCCATTTCGTAAAAAAGGCAGGTTGTTCTTTTTCTAATCATACAAAAATCTAATCAGCACCAGAGTGTACCAGAAGTAACTTATCTACCAAATTTTGTGAAATTTGATCAATTAGTATTTTAGCTACTGAGGAAACAGAAAATTTTTGCGGGCCATTTCCTTAAAAATGGCAGGTTGTTATTTGCCGAATCGTACCAAAATCGAATCAGCACTAGTGTCGACCGCAAGTGACTTATGTACTACATTTTATGAAATTTAGTCGATTTGTTGAGTTAGAGTTGAAATATACAATTTTTGCGGGACATTTCGTAAAAAAATCCAGGTTCTTCTTTTTCGAATCATATCAAAATCTAATCAGCACCAGGTTGACCTACAAGCGACTTATGTACCAAATTTTGTAACATTTGATCAATTAGTTTTTCCGCTACAGTGGATACAAGCAATTTTTGAGGGCCATTTCGCAAAAAAAAGCGGGTTGGTTTATTCCGAATAGTACCAAAAACTAATCAGCACCAGGGTCACATCCAAGTGACTTACATACCAAATTTTATGAAATTCGTTCCAGTAGTTTTTGAGTTATAGTGGATAAATACATTGCACAGACAGACACACAGACACACAGACAGACACACAGACAGACAGACACACACACAGACGTCATGCTAAAAATAGTGTTTTCGTATTCTAGAGCTCACGAAATGTGTAGATCCGTCGAAAACTCGAGTTGTGATTTTCGGCATGATTCCAATACTTTTCCCATACATTACCATGTATTGCAGGGAAATGTAAAAGGAAATTTAAATATTTAAAAATTATGACATGATCCGTTAACGAGAGCTTTGTCGCAAAGTGAGAGTTTCATCCGACTCTAAAAAGCAGAGCTTTTATCTATCACTACTGCATTTATCTAACTTTTATATCCTCTCCAAAAGGAAAGATTTCAGTCCACATAGTTTTTTATTGTACTATATATTTTCGAATTTTATGAAAATATTATCCTAAACATATTAGATTGAATTGATAATTGAAATTCATTAAATTTTGTACAGGAAGAGAAATAGTACTTTATGTTTTCTTGTAGTAGATGGCAGAACCGTCTTTGTGCGGCATTACTTTATACTTTACACTCGACTATATTTTGCATGGAATTTTACTTTCCCTACAATACATGGTAATGTATAGGGAGAGTATTGGAATCATGCCGAAAATCGCAACTCGAGTTTTCGACGGATCTACACGTTTCGAGACCTCTAGAATACGAAAAAACTATTTTTAGTGTGACGTCTGTCTGTGTGTCTGTCTGTCTGTGCAGATTTTGTATCCACTCTAACTAAAAAAGTAATTGACCGAATTTTATAAAATTTGGTAGGTAAGTCACTTGCGGGCGAATGTGGTGCTAATTAGTTTTGGGTACGATTCGGGATAAAAAACCCAGCCTTTTTTTGCAAAATGACCAGCAAAAGTTTTTATCCACTTTAGCTGAAAAACTAATGGACCGAATTAAACAAAATTTGGTAGATAAGTCACTTGTGAGACACCCTGGTGCTAATCAGATTTTGGTATAATTCGGAAAAAAAACCTGTCTTTTTTTGCAAAATGGCCCACAAAAATCGCCAAAATCTAAAATAAAAATCTACGTATGCTCAAATATATCCATTAAATGCTTGTTTAATACCTAATTTTTAACGACGAAAAGAATAAGACTAACCCCATTACACTAGGGCTAGCCTTTCTCGAGATATTTTAGTTTTTTCGTATTTTCTCTACGCCACCTTTGAATAGAAGTCCAGTTATCAAATGAGAACGAAAATTGAATTAAAAGTGAATTAAATGTAATTTAAATAAAGAGAACGTGAATATAAGTCTGCAGGGAAAGTCATGTGCTGCCCACATCAGTTTTTTTGCTATGCCAAACGATATATGTATGTATGTCGCATTTATTCCAAAGCAAATATACTTGGGTTAGAACCTCTTGATGTTTTTTTTTAATTTACCTAAAATTCCGAGAAGTAACATGAAACTTGCCTTAATTCAAAAAAATTAATCGATTTGAAATTATTCGGAGAAAAATAATTCTAAAAATAACCGAAAAGAGCCCCAAAAATCCAGTCTCGTTTATTCCAAGGCTAATACTTAGCCTAGAGCTTCGCGTTTTTTTTTTAATTTCGCTAACGATAAGCGAATTTGTTGAAAACCTCCGAAAATGCGAGAATTATAATAGATTTTTAATTATTATAATAAAATCTCTTAAAAAGCATAGAGACAGTCTCAAAATTCTAAGTCCCATTTATTCCAAATCTCATTACACTTGGCTTAGAACCTAATTTAATTTTTTTAGCTAACGTTTCTAGGAGTCGAAAAAAACTTTTGAAAATCTGAAAAATATATTCGATTTTAAAATATACGACAATTTTAAACACCATCTTCTTCCGTCATAAACTTTTAATTTTATTTAGAACGTACGAATTTAGTTGACGGATTAACAGGGGATAAACCATGGGGACAGTCAGACGGGAGAGATGACGTTACAGTATCGAACAGCGTAAAAACTTTTTTCGAAACTTATTGTGGGCAATAAAGCCTCAAATTTCGGACTTGTGAAATCAAACCGACCTCAAGCAAATAAGGTGGCGCTGAACATATCAAAATCAGCGGCCAATTCTCCTAATTGTGAGATTAACCAATAGGCTTACAAATGCTCGGACCAATCCACAGAGAGGGGCCACAGATAGATCCCACCCTAAAACGGGCCAAAACTTTATCAAAATTATTTTTACTTAGTCAATAATTTTTGTGATGTGAATGTAAAAATATGTGCTTAGGACCAAATGAGGACAAAAGGAAATGTTTGATGCAAAATGATGAGATGAAAGTTTTTACGCAATGACATGCACTTGATAAAACGCAAAGGCCTCAGTGTCGTAAAGTATGATGCGCATTCTCAGTTGTGTCTCCCTGTATTCTAATAGTCCCTGTCCTTCGTTCTGGAAACAAAAAGTTTCGAGAGCGTTAGTGCCTGTGGACCCGAAAAGCCTGTGAAGCCCGAAGTGCCTGTGAAGTCGAAAATGCAATACATTCCTCGGTAATATTTTAAAACTTATCACGATACTACATTGATTTATTATATTTGAAAACTTAAACCTTCATTGAAAAAAATGAACTTCATTCAAATGACGGCATTGAAATATAAATTGCGTGGTTTAAATATCTCTAAAATGCAATACATTCCACGGTAATATTTTTAAATCTATCATAATACTACGATAATTTATTATATTTGAAAACTTCATCGAAAACAACTGAAATTCATTCAAATGACGTCATTGAAAAAATAACACGCGTGGATCTCTCTATAAAAGCAGGATTTCATTCATAACTTTCTCCATTTCATTCATCACAATACTATAATAATTTATTTTATGGAAAAATTAAGACCATGGAGCTACAATTCATAAACTTTATGCTTCAAACTTCATCGAAAAAAATCGCCCTTCTGTTTATAAACTCAATTAATATTTCATTCATATCAGCCATGCAGACTCCATGGACTGAATTATTTTGTGTTAAAGAAATACAGTAATTCTAATACAACTCATTCTACATATTTTGCTGTTTACATTTTACATAGGTGAAAAATAGGCTTAGTTGTAGAAATAATCAAATATGAATGAGAATTTAAACTCAAATATATTGCCATTGTGTTGTTTTAGTATGTAGATGCACAGAATTTAAGCAGAAATAAAGTAGTTTTAGGATGGATACAACACTCAATATGAATTAAAAAGAACTTTAGTAAATCACGAATTTGAAACAAGATGGATGCCATATATCATTTTGAAGTGGGTCATGTGATCGTTTCATATCATGGTCACGTGATCGTTTCATATAAGATGTGCAATTATTATTTTAATTTTTATTTTAAAAACTACTGAATATATTTAGTTGAATTTTTTTTATATATTTTATGGAACAATTTGACTATTACCTAAAATTTTCGAAGCAATTTGTGAATTTTAAATCCGCTTAAAAAATGTTAGAAAAATTAGGTCCCATAGGGCTCAATGTATTTCATTTTTTCAACCCGGGTTCAATCCAAAACTAATTGTGTGATATTATTCATTTATATTCCCATAGGCCCTACAGACCGTCTGAACAACATACTAAAATTTCATTTTGATTAAGTCATTTTTACGGCAGTTATCGTGCTAACGGACAGACAGACAGACAGACAGAATGAACAAAGTCATAAACACTTTTCAACTTTGTTGTAAAGTGTTAAAAAAGTTCTACAGGAGGTCTACATGGTGAAAGACAATTAAATTTTGAGAAGTTGATCTGAAGAAAATAATTCTTTATAAGCCTAGGCATTAAATAGCTTTCATTTTTCTTACCTATAAAACATAGTATGTGTTCAGGATATTGAGATTGAAATAAAAATGTGTCTCTCAAATTTTGACAGATTTACACGTTTTGAGTATCGTTAATGCGAATCGACCAGTTTTTAGAGATATACATCCGCAAATCTTTATCTTTGTGAACTTCATTTAAATATATACATATAATCAAATATGGTACGACTGATTTAACTTATAAACGACGTATTGATTTTCAGAAGATATGGGTTTTTTCGAAAATCAATAATATATGATTTTATTTAAATAAAATGTTATGATTTAGAGAACACTAGCATTTGCCGTTATTACGATATTGCACAGTTGGATAACATATTAAAGGAAATTCATAAAAATCATATTTCAAAATAGCATTAAATAATATTTATATGCGTAAATGTTGTGTAGCCAATTCTAACTAGAAAGATATTATTTATAAGTAATCATGTAACTTTCGCTAGAAGATTTCCTTAAAGCGCTCAATGTAACTAAACTAATTGAAGTGAATTAAATGAAATTTGTAATTAGTAATATTTAATCAATAACAACGAGAAATTTACTAATTTTAAATTACAAAAAACTGTCTAATGTGCGTTATTGCTGTATCACATTATAGGAATTTGCTCATCTGTAGCGAATGTTATGTGATGGACACATTATTGATTATTTTAATGTTGTTTAAAATAATTCTTCTTCTACTTGAGTAATAATATACACAAAAGTGAAATATGTGACACATGATTTTTAAATAATCTGTCACACCCAAATGCAATGAGCCAGCAACAAACAGAGGCTTCCGCATACACAACATATGTCTTATTATATATATATATATATAATATAAGACATATTTTCAAATTTTATTTATACAGGTTGTATAAGAATTACTGGATTATCCATACATATATATATATATATATATATATATATATATATATATATATATATATATATATATATATATATATATATATATATATATATGGCGGTATACTTGGAAAACCCTAAATGAAATGTAGTCCATGTTTTGAGTTTCTAGGACCAGGGGTTATCTAGATGTTAATAAAAAAATAAAAGAAGAAAGGGCAATCATGCATAAAACAATGATTGTGAAACACTTTTCAACTGAAATCCAATTTTATTTAAACATCTTTAAAATGTGATACATTCAACGCTGATATTTTAAAAATTACTATAGTACTACAGTAATTTATTATATTTGAAATCTTAAAACTTCATCGAAAACGACAATGCCAGTTACGTTTAAGATTATTGATGTAGAGATAGTGAAACTGAGGATCATAAAGTCGATGTATTCGAAATAGCTGGTTTAAAATGATGTTTCTAAACAATTAAATAGAATTAAAAGATCGATATGATAGCAGCTTAATGATAGTGAAGTTATAAGAATCCTTTTTACCATATAGATTGGTAATAACATGATTATTGAGGGTATCTAAATGTAGGTCTAAATAATTTACAGTTTGACTAACACTAAGTTCATTAGAGATTAATTCTAGATTAGAGGGGTAAAAATCAATATTAATTGGATAGGAATCATCAATGATAATACAAATTACGTCGTCAACATATCGATATATAATATAATATAATATTATATATACGCATATATATATATATATATATATATATATATATATATATATATATATTACGTAGATTGTGCTCTTTGGAGCATGAACGCATTATTTAAGCAGTGGATGCTTATTTAATTACGCATAAGTACTTGCCATTTATTTGGGATATATTATTTAGGTAGCGGGCGCTTAATTAATTATCTTACTATTAAAACGTGATCGATCACGTATCTATGTATGTGAACGCTAATCCGTTTTTTTTTAAATAAAACCTAGGTATCGATCTAAAGATGTGTCCTCTATATTAAAGAAATCCACAATATTGATAGATTTTTCAGTATTTGTAAAAAGTCACTTTTCCCATTCTAATCGCTATGTATGTATGTGAACGCTATTCTAATGCTTCTATTTGGCCTAGAAGGTCGCAGTTTCTTATAAACGTAGGTATCAAACCGAAGGTATGTTCTCTGCGTAGGAAAAATCCCCAAAATTTGATAGATTTTTATATATTTATAAAAAAGCCTTTTCTTATGTCAATTGCGTATGTATGTATATGAAGGATATCCCAAAGCCCCTTCTTGGCCTAAAAGCTTGAAAAAAATTTTAAACGTAGGTATTGAATCAGAAGTATATCCTCAACATTCGAAAAATATAAAAAAAAATTGTTATATTTTTAAATATTTGTAAAAACACTTTTCACATGTTATACGTTGCATTCCTATACGTTGTATTTGAACGATATACCAAAACCCCTACTCGGCATAGAAGCTCGCATTTATTTGTAAAACGCAGGTATCGTAAAATAAGGGGACCGAGGCCTTTGTAAAAATATTCGTTTCTAAAAACTTAAACGACACTTGCTCTGATTTTGACTCAATGCTTGTGTTGCAGTTTCTTCCCTACAATGGAACCACTCGACTTGATCAAGCAAAACTTGGACCCAAATTTGTTGTTTTACGATATTTGCTCAAAAAGGGGGCAGTGAGATTTAAGTATTTTATATCATCTAAACTCCCCCGCCACGGTGACCTAGAAGGCTATCTGTCAGGGTGACTAAGAAGGTTGGACGTGGGACGGGGGGAGGGGGAGAATGCTGGGATGTTTTTTTTAAATTTTCGTTTTTAAGCGTTGCTTGCTCCGATTTTGATGCAATTTGCACGTTGTATTTACTACTCTACAATGAACCCACTGGACTTGCGCACTATAAACTTGGATCCAATTCTGTTACTTTACAACTTTTGGTACCGCACAAGAAAGAGGACCGTCAGTTCTTAGGTCTTTTTAGATCCTCCAGGCCCCCCCCCCACCCAAGTGATCTAGAAGGCTAAATCTTTTATGACCCCACTCTAAACTTGGACTCAATTTTATCACTTTACGAATTTTGCTTCGGCGGAGGAAATGTTTCGGGGCGACCAGGTAAAGGAGGTTGTGAAAACTTGCTGAAAACTGAATGCTATAAAACCTTATTACTATATTTACTGTCCCCTAGCAGGTAAAGCATTTTAGCTTATAAGATAAATAGTGGCTTTTCCCGTGTCCACGTGGTGTACGAGCAGGCAAAATCTGTGGGTTCGAATGTCCTCCCGAGAGATAGGTGACAGGGGAAGGAGGGTACGTTTCCTGTGGATGCCACCCCCACTGGCTTCCGATCTAAATTGGGTAACACTGTCTCGACCGTCAGAACCATAACCTTACACCTTCTGATAGTTTTGTCGGTCTGGGTTTAAAGGAAGAAAGTAGTGGCTGCATATTTTATTGGTGACAGCTTATTTATCTCTTTGTAAGTAGTCGCCGCTTATTTAAGACCCGGGAACCGACGGTATGTTATTCCCAGTACTATGTATAAACAGCTGTATCGAGGCCGTGACAGTCCAGTGGTTATAGCGTGGGAATTCGCAGTCGGTCGGCCCTGGTTCGATTCCAGGCACTGCCAAAACTGCCAATGTGTTCACGAGGAGTACGATCCCGTTAAAAATGTGGGTCCGAAAGTCCTTCTGGGATGTTGGTGGTAGGATAAGGAGGGTACGGTCCCTGTGGATGCCTCCCCCACTGGATTCCGGTATAAATTGGGTGGCACTTCCCGGCAGTCCAAACATATACTTTATACCTTTCTGGTAGGTCGGATGGTCTCGATCGAAGAAGAAACAGCTGTATCTTTCGATTTTCCTTTTTGGGACTGAAAGAGGAGTTATATTACATTAAAATTATATTTTTTAATCTGGTTAAGCACAGATATGATCTAATAGATTAACAACTTAGTGAAGGGTGAATTTGGGCATTTTTAAAATTATATTATTGTACCTGAAACAAAAAATATACATTTTATCATACCCTTATATTTTTCATAAAACTGGGTTCTTAACATATGGTGTATTTTAAGCATGGATATAACTTTTTAATTTAATATCAAAACGGTATTTTTAATGTTATAAAAAATATTAAAATAATTTTAAATGTTTAAAATTTATACTTATAGAACATTTACATATGTACGTTTTTATTTGCATACAATTGAATTTTATCAGTAGTAACATAAAATTTTTCTTTTCTATAAGTGATTGATAAAAATACGATAAAAATGGTCATTATTTGTGAATTTCTCTTTCATTGACCGAGGTTTATCAACAAGTTTTGAAACGGCACTTTATTCAGACAAGAAGTGGATCGTTACAGCCTGAAGCAATGCATTTCAGCTTTACTCTCCATCCAGGTCATGCATCCAAACGTTCTCCTTAGCTTTTGGTGAATGGAGAGAAGGATATTTATGACGTCATTAGAGAGAGTATTTTTCGCCCCGCCCTTTCTAGACAGCAATAAAAATAGTGACCAACAGCTTTATCTGTCCTATGAGTTGGCCAATAATAGAAGCCTTCAGGCATGTATAGCAAATAAATTTGATCAAGTTTCGTCCATGAAAGTAAGTGCTGTTGCCTTGGCTACACACAGCACGATAGGAAGGAAAGTAATACTTTCTAATTTTATGTCTTAACTGGTAATTTAAAAAGAAATGGCCATTAAAATGACGTGCATTTCTCTTACAGCCATGTCTCAAACAATTTGCTGGGAACTGAGGATATTTAATATGCCGGGACTAGATATATTTTACTGTTAATTAATGAAATAATTCAATGAACAAATCTGTTTAAAATATATCATACAATTATCAACAATTATGAAAGTAAGTGAATGGCAACGAAAAGGGAAAAGAAATATAGTTCAGAAATTATAAATTAGGGTTATTAAATATATTTTTCAGTCCAGGACTTTTACATAAATTCCGATATAACTAAACATGCAATATTTTTTTGTATATTTATAAATATTTTTAATATTTTATGTGTTTATACAAGCTACGCATTACTTTTAGAATTACTTATGATTGGGGGCAATAAAAGATTTGGAATTGTGTTGCAATTAAATTTAGTATATAACCCAATTCTATCAACTAATTTAGGCAAGATATAATTTAGACATAATTTAAGCCCATTGCATTTTCAATTATAATCAAATAGCCAAATCAATAGATATAGATAAAAATTATAAATATTATAAATTGGATAAGAGTCTAACAGCCAGTGTTATTTAGATAAATAAATAAATATAAATATTACTTCGATATACAACATGGGCATATTACTACTAAAAATTTTAGATTTATTAATTGTGATACACTGAGATCACTTACACACTGCCTGACCAAAAAAAATAAGTCGTGTACGTTAATATTTCGTTGGAACACCTTTAGCACAAATTACGACATGCATTCTTCGTGGCATTGTGTCTATGAGTTCATGTAATGTCTCAACACTTATTTGGGGCCAGATTTGCTGTAACATTTTGCCAAGTTTCGTGGCTGATGAAGGAAGAGTAAAATTACTCCTTAGCTGCTTCCCCAGTATATCCCACATATCGTCAATAGGGTTGAGGTCAGGACTTTGTAGTGGCCAATTCAACTGTAGGAATGAGGCCTCGTGCTCCTTCGAACTAATTTTATGTCTCAACTGGTAATTTAAAAAGAATTGGCCATTAAGATGACGTGCATTTCTCTTACAGCCATGTCTCAAACAATTTGCTGGGATTAACTTTAGCGCGATGAATCGTGGTGTTTTCATCCTGAAATATACCATTTCAGTAAAGAAGAAAAATGCCATTTTTGGTATAAGATGATCATTTAGTATGTTCAGATATTCAGATGACTTCATTTTATTGTTGCACAGTGTGGTTGTGTCTAGGCCAACCGAACAGAAGCAACCTCAGATCAAAACATTTCCCCCTGAGACCTGTACAGTGGGTAGACTACAGTAAGTGTCCAATGCTCCATGCGGTTCCCTTCTAATCCTGATGTTTCCATCATGTTGGAAGAGAGCAAATATGGACTCATCGAACGACATGATTTTTCCGCATTGCTCAGTAGTCTATTCTTTATGTTCCTTGGTGATTTGGAGCCTTTTTTTCGATTACTCACAGTCACCGGTGGTTTCCTTCCTGGAACATAGCTAGTTAATCCCAGTTCTTTGACTTATCGTCTCATCGTGCGAGTGGATATAGTCTTGCTTCCATTATTGAACATGGTTGTGAGTTCTAGGGTCGATTTTTTGCGATTCGATTTCACTAAGTGTTTCAATGATCTACTCTCAAGATTATTTAGGACTTCTGTTCGACCACACATTTTCCGCGAAGTTGAGTGCTCCCTGCCACCTTCTCAAAATTTAATAATACACTGGAATGTTTCTTAATCTAGTGCCAGTGATTTTAGCAATCTACCTTGTTTGACGCAGGCCAAGAATTTGCCCCTTTAACTCTTTTCCGCAACTTTTAACTCTTTGACATCTCTCTCTCTCTCTCTCTCTCTCTCTCTCTCTTTCACTTTCAATCATAACTTAAGTTGTAAATACTTATCTCATGACCTAAAAATTCTATACAAAATAAGCTGCAAATATCATATATAAATTAAAGTTTTCAATCAATGAGAAATTTTATTAGAGCAAAATTTTAATTGCGGTGCATATAATCATATAAATTAATGTTATAATCTTAACTTGCTTAGATATGAAATTACAGAATTGCACAAATAATGTGTTCTAACTTATGTTGATAAACCTAACAGACGTAGTAACTTCTCTATTATTTGTAATATAAGTATACTTTAATCACTTATGCTTAATAATTATATTTACAATTTATATAATACTAAGAAAAATTATCAAATAGAATTACAGCAAAATATAAGCAACTCTACCTTTTCAATATTATGACGTCTCATACATAGTATTAGTACTTAAGTTTGATATGTCCTCAGTAGTTTTTCACATAATCACAGTGGCCATAGTTCATGCCTAACAATTTCTGGTAAACATTTGCTAAAATGTCCTGAAAAGACGTCAGTTAAAATGATATTCTATCAATTTCCATAGTTACTGAATTTTCTTTGTGATCAGTAATTACTTTAAATTTATCTAAAATAAGCAAGCGCATTTTAAATCCAGAAGATACATTATCACCCAGTTTCGATTTGCACTTGTAGGAGAAAACCATGAAATACCTTGATTAAAAGTTTTGTTATTATCCTAAATAATGTGTGGTGATTTCAAATATTTATGGGTGATTTTTTTCACCACAAAAAATAATACCTTTGATTAAGTTTTCCGAGGGAAATGACTGCGACATGCAGATATTGTTTTGATTTTGTGTAGTAGGGCGCGAAGTATATCTCAGATACATTATTATTCTTTACCATATATCATCATTTATTCACCTATAAATATAGTAAATTATATAATATAAGTATAATAGTTAAAAAGTATATTTATGTAATAAAAGTATATACAATAATTCAAATAATAAAATATATGAAAATACAATAATATATCATGTACATGTAATTTTCATTATAAACTCTGTTGCAAAAACTATATTACCCTCAGGCGTGCCCTCAGGCGTGTTGCCTCTGCACGTTTACCTCCTCCAGCTAGTTTCAGAGAGTTGGAAACTGCCCTATTAAAGGATTGGCCATTGCTCGCATCTGCGATGGTTGATCGCCTCATTGAAAGCATGGAAAACCGTTGTAAAGTTTGTGTTCAAATCCGGGGTGGTCACATACCATATTAATGTAAGTTTCGTTTTGGTTTGTTTGCCTTTAAACATCATTTTCTTAATGACCCAAATGTGACGTCACCACATAATTTACGAAAAGTAAATATTTTTTTCATCTTTGTACATAATTCTTGTTTTCTTTAATGCATAATCACATTAGCTATCTTCATGTGCAATTTTGAGTTAATGAAAGCTTCCCTTTTCCATCTTTGTTGATTTTACCGCCCGTGCTTAAATTTTGGAAACCGGTAAATAAAATCCTTGAAGATATTGCGAATGCCGTAGCGGACTGCCTGTAGAGAACTAGGCCTTGTGCTTATCCGCTGGGAGCCCCCACCTTATGTTTTATACTCGGCGGATCAAACTGCATTTATTTACGGCTATTCTATTTGAGAATGCGATGCTATTTATATTAAATTCATTTTTCCTATTTTTAACAAACTTGTTGCTTGCATCTTCTTGGATGTTGTTCGTCTGGCAAAGTTTCTGACCTTCCATATTTTCAGGCGCCAGGTCAAACCTGTGCTCTATTGGGCCTCCCATGCTTGTGAGTCCTGTGAACTTATTAAATGATGCTGTGTTGGTTATGTGGCGAGCGTTGTCTTTTTGGTAAATAGAACCTGGACGACGTGACTGCATATGCAGAACAATCCGCTACAGAATATCTTCAACGTAAAAAGGAACCGAAAGATTGGTTTGCAGCACAATGAAAGGGATTCGTCTCTCTCACTAGATGACTCCCCAGATTGCGACACTACATGTGACAGCCGTGTGCCGTTCGACATATAATGCGGAATTAAAACGCTGGCCAGTCCTCCCTTACACACATGTGCAGCGGTCATCAGCACTGGCAGAGAAGCTAGATTCTCCGTTTCTACTTTTCATTTTATGGATTATAGCTAAATCTTTAGCGTTTCTTAACTTTCATATCGTTTTTGATTCATTTTGTTAAGAGATTAATTAAACAAAAATTCCACTTTCTACTGACGAGGAAATAATAGAAAATAGATAAGTATTCGGGCGCATGCATTTTATAGAAACATTGCAGCACAAAATGACACCTGAGTGACATCCATATATAGCACGTGACCACTTCGACAGATACAATAATGCTAAAAAGGTAAAGGTAAAAAGAATTAAAAAAGTTATGCACGTATATGTCTAATATACGCACTTCCAAAAAAAAATTTTATAAGACATTTTTAATTAGTCACACGATTAAAATATATTTTATGAAACGTAAATAACTATATGCATTTTATTATTTGTAATGATTCTATTTTATCCGCAGATATTGAAGAAACATATTAAATGTTATATAATTATATACAACAGCACAGCAATAATAACATTTTTATAAGTTAAAAGAAATACTGCGGAAGAACTTTTTATTGCTTCTCATATCAACTCAGTGTATTTACGTTCATATGTTTGGCAAATCAATGGCAAGTCTATATATATATATATATATATATATATATATATATATATATATATATATATATTGACTATATATATATATAATATATATATATATACAGAGTGTCCCAAAAATATCGACCTAGGCTTTTATTCCTTAAATATTGATCTTAGACATATATAATAAATTACAAAGTTGCGTAAAAATAGGTACCGATTTTTATGAAATTGATTACAATTTCCAAAGGAATTAATTTTTAAGAAATACAAAATTTAAATTTTTATACGGCCCCCGTACAAAAACATTTTCAAATAGTAAAATGTGTACCATTCACTAATAAGGTGTACAAAATTCCATCATTTTATCATAAAAAGTCCCAGAGATATGAAAAGAAAAAAATGCTGACTTAAACCCCTTTTCGATGCATCCACATGGGTTCTCAGAAGGGATAAATCATGTCGGCAGATCGCGTTTCAGGGGTCATATACAAATTACGAAAGAAAACAATGATTACATAAATGAATAATAATTTTGCTATTTATTGGTAAAAAGTATCTACATTGTGTAGAAATAATAACTTTACACAAAGATTACAAATCTTGTTCAAAATATTTTTCATCCATGCCCAAGATCCGTTAAAGATGAGAGGCAGATATTAATTGCCTATGATGCATTTCTTCGTTGTGTCATTTGCACTCTTGCTGTAAACATTTATATTTTAATTAGTGATTAATCCCTCACCAACTTTGTTTATGCATATCTATGCGACATTTTATGATAAAATGCTGAAATTTTGTACATCACGTTATTAGTGTATGGGGCGCATTTTACCCATTGAAAATGTTTCTGTACGGGGATCGTATTAAAATTTGAATTTTGTATTTCTTCAAATTTAATCCCCTGAAATTTTTATCAATTTCATAAAATGCTGTACCTTTTTTTACGCTACTTCGGAATTTATTATATATGTCTAAGATCAATATTTATGGAATAAAAGCCGAGCTCAATGTTTTAGGGACACCCTGTATACATATATAATATATATTATAGCATTATAATATATATAATAGCATTATAATGTATATGATAGAATATATAATAGCATTTATGGTTTTGCTCTATCCAATTCCATCTCTAATTAATTTCGTTATTTCTTCATTAAAACTTTTTGGGATTCTTGCATTTTCTTGTTATATTTGATGCACGTTCTTAGTTTAGTTTACACTCCTGGTCTATAAAAAGAGATGTGAGAAACACTGCTACAATCGTCGAGCAAGGGTCTCTTGCTGAAGATAACTTTCCAGTGGTACACATGTTGTACTGTCGTAGTTAGAAGGTAAAATTACACACTTAAATAATTGTATATTTTGTCATGTTATACCATCATTAAATCTGTTTAATTTATAGTTAGTACGCGACACCTACAATAGATGCCGAACTAAAACAGACTGACGGTCTTATTGCAAATCGTTTTAACTGATAAAAAATAAACTCCAAGGAGAATCATAAACATACGTGTTGTTTTCTAAAATTTAACCAAATAGTATTTATAATGCATGAAATCTATATAAATAAAATTGAAAATATGTCTGTTTATTTGTGTGTTTATCTCTGTGTGTATATATGTGTGTCTGTCTCATCATCACGGGAGAACGGGCTGCACCGAATTGCATGGAATTTTGGGGATAGACTGGGAATAGCCCCACTTAAACTGTTTCGCGTTCCAAGGACCAGAGATTGTCTAGATCAGTGTTCTTCAACCTTTGTCATCTCGCGGAACCCTTTTTTTTTAGATATTTTTTTATGGAACCCTTCGTTCAGTTGCACACCCAGATTTGATTTTAGGGGGGATGTGTCATATCACGTATTACATGTTATGAACAAGGTGCGTATCTGCCTTTGTTATAAAAACTTTATATAAGATATAAATTTGCATTAATTCAAACAAGATAAATATTTCATATGAAGTATTTGTATTATACATATATATGTCATATGAAATTGAAAACAAAGATAAACAAAACAAAAACAACGAATTGTAGTATCGACTCGCGGAACCCCTAAAGCGTTTGAGTGGAACCCTAGGGTTCCGCGGAACACAGGTTGAAGAACACTGGTCTAGATATTAATTCAAAACGCACAATTAAACTTTCTATAGATAGAGATGACATTATGCAGACGATATTTTTTCACCAATTTATATGAAGAAAATTATATCATGTCTCTTAACAATGGATTTCAAACGATTTTTATGGTTTAAACATTATAATTATGGATTATTTCCGGGGACTGTTGTTATTTTGACAAATATTTTAAAAACTCGTGTATTGTAGTCCGGGTAACCTTTACGGGGCTTGTTGACATTTTCAATTTATTACGTCATCACTTTTATTTTGGCAAAATTTTTTGAAACTCATATTGTAATGCGGGTAATCTTCTACTCTACGGTCTAAATCCACGGTCTAATCTAAGTAGTACGGGTATATATTTCCATACAATTTTAGCGTTTTCATTTTGACATATATTGTAATAAATTACGGCCTTCAGTTTTAAAGATTACGGGATTATTAATAATTACAATTTATTAGGTCATTCGTTTTATTTTGGCAAATATTTTAGAAACTCAAATGTTGTAGTAAGTGTAATCTTCTAATAATACTCGGGTATATCTTCTAATATTCGCAAATGTATGTAGTACGGGTCCCATACAATTTTAGAGATTTTATTAACACTTTACAACATAGTTGAAAGAGTTTATAAATTTATTCATTCTGTCTATCTGTCTGTCCGTTCGCACGATAACTGCCGTAAAAATGATATTATCAAAATGAAATTTTAGTATGTTTTCAGACGGTCTGCGGGAACTATGGGAATATATATGAATAATATCCCCCAATTAGTTTTGGACTGAATCCGAGTTGAAAAAGTGAATTACATGGAACCTTATGGGACCTAATTTTTCAACCATTTTTTAAGCTAATATAAAATTCAAATATTGCTTCGAAGGTTTAGGAAATATTCAAATTATCCCATAAAAAATATGAAAAAAATTTCAGCAAAATATATTCGGTAAGTTTTTAAAATAAAAATTAAAATAATAATTGCACCCATATAATATGGAGAGATCATGTGACCTACTTCAGAATAAAATATGGCATCCATATTGTGTCAAAATCGTGATTTTTAAAGTTCCTTTTCATTTATATTTAGTGGTGTATCCGTCCTAAAACCGCTTTATTTTTGCTTAATTTCTGTATATCTGCATTTTGAAGCAACGTAATTGCAATATATTTGAATTTAAATGATCATCAAATTTGATTATTTCTTCAACGAAGCCTAATTCTCACTTATGGAGAATGTAAGCACTTAACGATGCAGGATGAGTTGTATAAGAATTGCTGAATTTCTTTAATACAAAATCATTAGCTCTGGAGTCTGCAATATAGCTGATATGAATGAAACATTCATTGATTTTACAAAGAGACGCAGACGATTTTGTAGCAGACTTGTTCGATGAAATTTGAAGCGTAGAGTTAAATTATGTTTACCTCCATTGTTTTAAGTTTTTAAATAACATAAATTATTGCAGTATTGTGATGAATGAAAGGAATGGGTTAAAATTGTATTCAGGAAATATTTACAGCTTTTACATAGAGAGCCAGGCGAGTTATATTTTAATGACGTCGTTTAAATAAAGTTCACTTTTTTCGATGAAGTTTTTAGTTTTCAAGTATAATAAATTATTGTAGTATTGTGATAATTTTAAAATATTACCGCTGAATGTATCGCATTTTAGAGATGCTTAAACCAGACGATTTATATTTTAATGACGTCATTTGAATAACATTCATTTTTTTCGATGAAGTTTTAAGTTTTCAAATATAATAAATAAATATTGTGATAATTTTTAAAATATTACTGCTGAATATATCGCATTTTAGAGATGTTTAATTGAAATTGCATTGCATTTGCGAAGTGTTTCATAATCAATGCTGTATGCATGATAGATATTTCTTGTTTTGAATATATTGATTCAATGTCATATTTTTTGTAAATGTGTTTACAAACGGAACCAAGATGTTTTATTCTTCAGATTTGCCGCTGAAGATACTTTTGTATAGCGAGAACAGAGATTCTTAAACTTCTTTAAAAGCAACATTAAATTAAATATTTTAATAGAATATTTTGATTAACAATGCCATTTAATATACTATAAGAATTTGGACATGTTTGTGAATTTCAAGTTTTCTTATTATATACGCCGTACGAAGAACGGGCATACTGCTAGTTTCTAATAAAATTATGAAAGCAATAATGTACACAAAAGGAGAGTATATAGGCTCAGGTTTCAACCAGTATCATTTTAACTTATTATTATGAGAAACACATTCCCAGAAAAATCATTGAATTATAAATTCATTTATACATTATTAAAAATCGGTCTTATCACGCTATAAAATTGAACTACTAATTGAAACATTACAAAATGTACAATAATTGTTAAACTAAATATTGCATTTATGCCCAGCATTCACATACAACATACTAAATTGGTACTAAATTGTTTAAGCATTTGGAGTTACCCATTTTGTATGTCTTATAAAAAAGTATGAAGAAAATTCCACATTTTGAAACCTCATACCAGTATTAACTGTAAGTAGGAAAACGATATTTTAATATAGGATCATGTCCATTACATTAGCATAGTTATCTTGAGTCAGCTATTACAATATCAATTCATGTGTAATTAAATTACATAAAACAGTTGAAGCCTAAGTCTACTAAATTGTAGGACTTTCTATTTATCATTGAAGCGTATCACTAAATTCATCCATTTTCTTATTGTCGTTTTGATATCATCAATTTGCTACCGTAACGTGTTTCAAGACAATCACAGTGATTGATTTTTCAGCAAATTAAATGCACTGAAATTGATTTCCTATTTATTGTGATTTAACTAAATTCTTAAGCTTCTGAATTAAATAATGTAACCAGTTGAACAATTAAATTACATTAAGTTTTGTTTGGGGTGAAAATGGCGTTAGTAGGATTGATGTAAAGCGTTTTCTGTGATTTAATTTGTGGCTTAAAAATGTTTAGTTCTTCCGTATTAATTGCTTCTATATATTAGTATTAGAGTCATTTATGCGTTTTATTAACACTTTAAAATATAGTTGAAAAGTTTTTATGACTTTGGACATTCTGTTTGTCTGTTTGTCCGTTCGCAAGATAACTGCCGTAAAAATGACTCGATCAAAATGAAATTTTAGTATGTTATTGAGACGGTCTGGGGGACATATGGGAATGTAAATGAATAATATCACACAATTGGTTTTGGATTGAACCCAGGTTGAAACGATGAAATATATTGAACTCTATGTGATCTAATCTTTCCAATATTTTTTGTGCGAAATTAAAAGTCACAAATTGCTTAAAAAGTTTTAGTAAATATGCAAATTATCCCATAAAATATATAAAAAATTTCATCAAAATATATTTGGCAATTTTTTAAATAAAAATTAAAATATTAATTACATCCATCTAATATGAAGATATCACGTGACCCACTTCAAAATAAATTATGGCATCTCTCTTGCTTCCCCAATGTAAAAATCGTGATATTTATGGTTATTTTAAATTTATACTTAGTGTTGTATTCGTCCAAAAACAGCTTTGATTTTGCGTATTTTCTGTGCGTCAATATTTTGTGCCAACACAATTACAATAATTTTGAGTTTAAATGATCATCAAACTTTGATAATTTCTACAATGACTTCTAATTTTAACGTATGCAGAATGTAAACAATTCAAGATGTAAGATGAATTATATAAAAATTGCTAAATTCTTTCTTAATGCAAAATTCCTTAGCTCTAGTTATTCCTTAGTCTGGAATATAGGTGATATGAATTAAATATCCATTTATATTACATAGAGAAGCATACGATTTTATATCATTGCCTTCTTCGATAACAATTTAAACATGGAATTAGAAAGTATTTCTACCTCCATGGTTTTAAGTTTCCAACTAAAATAAATTAATATAGTACAGTGATAATTTATGAGAATGTATACAAGTGATTGTAAAATGAGTTGTATAAGAATTGTTGAATTTTTTTCACGCAAAATTATTTAACTCAGGAGTATGCAATAAATGTGTATGAATAAAATATTCACTGCTTTTACTGCTTCACTTAAAAGTGTGCTGCTTTATCTGCTTCACTTAAAAGTGTATGAATAAAATATTCACCGCTTTTACATAGGCAACCAGATGCTTTATATTTCCATGACGTCATTTGAGTAAAGTTAATTTTTTCGATGAAGTTTGAAGTTTTCAAGTAAAATAAATTATTGAGGTTCTGTCATAATTAAAAAAATATCTCCTCTGAATGTATTGTATTTTAGAGATGCGATACATTCAGCGGATTGCATTTCAGTTGGAAAGTGTTTCATAATCAATGCTTTATGCGTGATTGATATTTCATTTTATTTTTATTTCAGTCAATTGACTTGTGCTATTGTGATTCTACATTTTTGTTTTTCCGCGAATGGACCAAGTCGGTCGAGTCAACTTCCCCTACCCATGGGGTAGGAATCTATGTTTGTCGGGGGTAGTGGTGAAGAAACGCCAGTAAAGATTACAAATTTCTTTAAAGAAGCAGATAAAGCTATCAAAGCTTTCGGAAATGGAGCTATCCACACCATTGTATATCAGAGAAAAGAAAATATCATCAATTCCATTAAAGTCAAAAATATAAGAAGCTGCACTAACACTACTGTCTAGAGAAAGAACGAAATCAGTATATCCAGAGCAGGAAAACTATATATTAAAATTTATAAAGAAGAATATGCAACAAAACTATTAAAAATACATCTATTAAAAATACAATAGTGCTCATGGAATAGAATGTAACAATAGAATAGCCGAAAACTGACTATTGAAAAAATATATTTTAAAAGGAGTTAATATGGAATACACATCAAAAGAAATGGCTGAAGAACTAAAAACTAAAAACATATCCTGGTACAAAATTGTACGATTTACGAAAAATCAAGAAGAAACGAAATTAACGACATCCTTAATAAAATAATTAGGGCAAGACAGGAGGAAATATGTGAACATTTTCTTTATCCGCAACAGAACGGAAGGGAATTGGGAAGAATATACATAAAGGAGTATAACGGTAAAAATAGAGAAATCGAAAAGCCACCGTACGAAAAATAATAGAAAGTCCGTAAAAACTACAAGACTTCAGTGACCAAATTCATTCGCAAAGTGGGAAAACTCAAATGCAAGACCTAATACCTCCTAACATAGAAGAAGAAAAATACTCTTCAAATACAGAAAAGCAATCCCAAAAATTTACTTAAACCTAAAGTATACCAAAACAAAATAAGGTAAACCTACAGATACAAAGCAAAAAATTTAGAAAGAAATTAAAGCTGGAACACGAGGAAATAAAATCCCTGAAGCAACACATAACAAAATCTTCGCCTACTATATAATTACTGCAATGGCACATAAGGGAACAAAAATAACTCTCTTACTATTACTGACGACATCCAACCTGATGTTACCGCACTTAAAAAGAACTGGTTACAATCTAAAACAGATATGTCACAGCATAACATTACCTCAAAAAGTAGAAATAGAAATAACAAAAGTGATGGACCGCAACTAAAAAACCATAACTCATAAAAATATAGATATTATAATCGTAACGTAAATCAGGCCTGTCTCAAATCCGAACAGAATGAAATAATACACTTGGCTACGGATTGCTACGGAATTGATCACCTCCCGATCATAATGAATATTCGAATTAAGGTGGGAACAGGGGAAAAGTAAAGAGCGGAAAATTCACAAACAAGGGATAATTTAAAAACATCCTAGAAAAAGAAGATATCAATTAAGAGGATCAACACATTGAAGAATAGAAATCATAAGTTGAAACGAAAAATCAAGGATGAGGGATTAAACCGCACGAATACAATGAATATAAGCAGTTGTAGACCTACCAGATTTGGATGGTGTGTATAGCATAGAACATTAAAATTATTTATAGTAATTTATGATAGGAAAATCCTTATTGAAAATCCTCAAGACCTTCAGTGTCCCAACTATATATGGAAGTGCGAAAAAACTTTTTAACTAACTGGAAAATTCAGATAAATTGGAAAAGAAAATACACCAAATATGCGGACAGTAATCCAGGAATACCTCAGGGGTGCACACTTCTCCATTTTTGTTTAATATATAAATGAATAATTCAGAGGGAAGCTTAAAAAAAGCAGAGGACATTTATATTTACACGGATGATATTACATTGATTGTTATCAGTGATATAGATGAGGAGAGAATATACAAAAAATTTCAGAATAGCATAGAAAAATGACGAAATGAACAAAGAAAAGTAATGGAATTTTCAGCAGCTAAAACAAAAGTATTAATTTGTCTCCAAAAAAAAGTGCAAACACGAAAAATTACATTCAATAGCGAAGAAATAAACTGGGGGAAAAGAATATCTTAGGACTAACCATTGATAAGAAATGGAATTGGGAAAAGCGACATAAAAAAATTAGAGAACAAAGGCAAAAACCGATTAGAGCCAAAAAAATGCTTGCAACCAAATATTGGAGCCTGAGAACATAGATACTTATTAGAATTTTTAAATAAGTTCTGAACGCGCAAACATGACTATGCGGCGCAGATCAGGATAAAATAACCAAAATTTATTAAAGTATGAGAAACTGGAAAATATAGGCATTAAAATTGTCAGGAGCTTATCCAAACCGACAATCACAGATGTTATGAGAGCATAATTTTACTTCCCGATTACAAAATTCGGCAAAATATGGCATCCATCTTGTGTCAAAATCGTGATTTTTAAAGTTCTTTTTAATTCATATTTAGTGTTGTATCCGTCCTAAAACAGCTTCATTTTTGCTTAAATTCTATGCATCTATACGTACTGAAACAATGCAATAACAATATATTTGGGTTTAAATGATCACCCAAATTTGATTATTTCTACAACGAAGCCTATTTTTCACTTGTGGAAAATGTAAATAGCAAAATATGTAGAATTAGTTGTATAAGAATAGGTGCATTTCTTTAACGCAAAATTATTTAGCTCATGGAGTCTGCAATATAGCTGATATGAATGAAATATTCATTGATTTTACAAACATTTTTTTCCATGAAGTTTTAAGTATAGATTTTAATTACTGACACCTCCATGTTCTTAAGTTTTTAAATAAAATAAATTATTATAGTAACGTGATGAATGAAATGAATGGGAAAATGTTATGAATGAAATGCTGATTTTATAGAGAGAGCCAGGCGTATTATATTTCGATGGCGTCATTTGAATAAATTTCAGTTGTTTTCGATAAAGTTTTCAAATATAATAAATTATCGTAGTATTATGATAACTTTAAAAACATTACCGAGGAATGTATCGCATTTTAGAGATGGTTAAACCAGGCAATTTACATTTCAATGCCGTCCTTTTTATGAAGTTCATTTTTTTTTCGATGAAGTTTTAAGTTTTCAAACATAATAAATTAATGCAGTATTGTGATAGTTTTTTAAATATTACTGAGGAATGTGTCGCATTTTAGAGATGTTTAATGAAATTGCATTGAAGTTTGGAAAGTGTTTCATAATCAATGCTTTATGCATGATTGAGCTTTCTTGTTTAATATTAAGCAAACTAATTGTGAGTTCCTTTTTTAACACTTTACGACAAAGTTGAAAAGTGTTTATGACTTTGTTCATTCTGTCTGTCTGTCTGCCTGTCTGTCTGTCTGTCCGTTCGCACGATAGCTGCCGTAAAAATGACTTAATCAAAATGAAATTTTAGTATGTTTTTCAGACGGTCTGTAGGACCTGTGGGAATATAAATGAATAATATCACCCAATTAGTTTTGGATTAATCCCGGGTAGAAAAACTGAAATACATTGAGCCCTATGGGACCCGATTTTTCAAACATTTTTTAAGCAGATTTAAAATTCACAAATTGCTTCGAAAATTTTAGGTAATATTCAAATTGTTCCATAAAATGTATAAAAAAAATTCAGCGAAATATATTCAGAAGTTTTTAAATTAAAAATTAAAATAATAATTACAGCTCTTATATGAAGCGATCACGTGATCATGATATGAAAAGATCACATGACCCACTTCAAAATGATATATGGCATCCGTCTTGTCTCAAAATCTTGATTTTTTAAGTTCTTTTTAATTCATATTGTGCGTTGTATCCGTGCTAAAACCACTTTATTTTTGCTTAAATTCTGTGCATCTACATACTGAAACAACGCAATTGCAATATATTTGAGTTTAAATGATGATCCAAATTTGATTATTTCTACAACGAAGCCTATTTTTCACTTATGTAAAATATAAACAGCAAAATAAGTAGAATGAGTTGTATTAGAATTGCTGTATTTTTTTAACACAAAATTATTTAGCCCATGGAGTCTGCATAGCTGATATGAATGAAATATTCATTGATTTTAGAAAGAGAAGGACGATTTGTTTCGATGAAGTTTTAAGCATAGAGTTTAATTACTTGTAGCTCCATGGTCATGATTTTTAAATAAAATAAATTCTTATAGCATTGTGATGAATGAAATGAATGGGAAAATGTTATGAATGAAATGCTGTTTTTATAGAGAGATCCAGGCGTGTTATTTTTTCTATGACGTCATTTGAATGAATTTCAGTTGTTTTCGATGAAGTTTTCAAACATAATAAATTATTGTAGTATTATGATAATTTTAAAAATATTACCGAGGAATGTATCGCATTTTAGAGATGTTTAAACCAGGCAATTTATATTTCAATGCCGTCATTTGAATGAAGTTCATTCTTTTCGATGAAGGTTTAAGTTTTCAAATATAATAAATTAATGTAGTATTGTCATAAGTTTAAAAATATTACCGAGGAATGTATTGCATTTTAGACTTGTTTAAATAAAATTGCATTGAAGTTGGAAAGTGTTTCATAATCAATGCTTTAAGCATGATTTATCTTTCTTGTTTATTTTTAAATTCTATTGAAACATTTGATGTTTCATACAAATAGATAATAATTTGTAATAATAGATTAATGTATAAAATAATTTGTACATTTAAAGATTTTATATATCAATTACATTATTTTTTTTGCAATTTTAAAATGATTAGAAATTAAATTGCTTTGGAACGGTATCGTAAAAAACGTAACAACATATATCTGCATTGTATGAGTTTAAAACAAGGAGTTCTATACTCATCCTAAATACTAATTATACAAGTACTTATTCTATCTATCAGTAATTACAGACATAAATTTTAATTTACCATCTGAGATGTATTGTAAAAATACTTCTGCGTTTGCATCTTAGTTGTGTGATCAAAAACACAATACTTATGCACGGCATTTTTGACGTCATCATCTTTTTTGTTGAAGTGAATCTTGGCTTCTAATCTGGGCGAAACTCATTTCGTATTTTGCTTTCTTTAAGTCTTACCTGCGCTACAAGAAAGTCATTTAGATGAAAAAGGAGTTTCATTATGTTTCAGCTTCCTGCTTTTGATTAAACAGGTATAACCGGTAAACGACATCCTTTCTGAAACAAGCTCAGATCCGCTACTTGACACAATGCAGTGCAGTAAGCAAATAGTCTGCTCCTTTTTGGACTACTAATTGAAAACTTAAGAACCTTTCCTCATTATGTAACCACCAAAATGTAATATATCTTATATTTATAGATACCGTATCTACTTGTTCTCAATAAATTATCCGAAATTGTACCAGGATTTAGAATGAATAATGCATTCTGATTCACGTAAGAAAAATGAAACGCACTACAATATACTTAACATAAAGAATTCAATTTGCTTGTGAAAGTAGTTATTGCGAATTTCTATTTACATTTATACACAGATTCATAAGGAATTTAAAATTGTTATCGAGTACTACACTGGAATATTTGTAAAAAAAATGCAGTAAAGTATAATATAACTATAAATATAATAATGTACTGCAGAATTTAAGATTGTTAAAATGAAATAAAATAAAGTTTGAAAATTAGAAAGAAGTAATCTTATGAAACATTACTGATATGCAAATCTTATACTAGGTTCATTAAACGTCAACGTGTATTTGTACTGAGTTAAAAAAATGAATCAAGTAGTCATATATTAGGCTAACTTTTTAATAATGTGATGTATTTTGATTGATATGTACTTACATTTTATAAATAACATATTTTAACATTTTACTTTAAGTGGATTTTGATTACAAAAGACGTCAATATGGACTTATAGCATTTGCCAGCAATATTCAACTGATTGCAATACGATATGAAAGCAAGAAAGCTTGATTTGACATCAGAAACGTAAAATAGCTCAAAAATTGTATATGTTTACATTTTAAAAAAGATAATTCGATTATAAATTAAAATAAAAAAAGAACTTCTTTATTTATTTAATAAACATTTTATACCTTAACAATATTATTCCAGTTTTCAAAAACATATTTCGAAAGGCTTCCCTGAGACCGTTTATCACCTCATTAATCGACAACCCTTTAATGTTGGTGAAATGAAATAGTCGTACAAATTTTATTCCATTTTCTCAAATTGTTGGACTGTTATTCAGAACCTACACCCACAATCTGGGGCATTGACAAAAATATCGTTAAAATTACAGAAATGACGCTAAGTTAACGAAACTGGCGCCAAATTAATGAATTCATGTTTAAAATATTTTAAAATATGAATTCTATTGCTTATTGTGGATGCTAACAATTTTGATAATTGTCAATGTAGCGTTACGTAAAATATAAGTTACTTGGGGACTTCGAAATAGTTTTACATATTCTCATCTGTGTGTGTGTGTGAAAAAGTGCTCAATATACAATTCAATATTAAAAGCATTTTGACGTAAATTTGATATATTATTTTTCTACTGTAAAAGTAGTAAATTCATTGCATAATTTTATAAGGGAAGTCATGTGCTGCCTCTATAAGATTTTGTTTTTAGGATTCTGCGTTTTAGTAGTTAGGAACACATGTTTGTATCATCTAATTTTAATATGTTAGTTGCAATACTTTTAATAATTTTTCCAGTTGGAATCGGACGGTTTATCATAGTTTTATAACCCAAATAAAATAATCTCCATAAAAAGTTTTCATGTCTGTTTCAAATGTAAAAGGAAATGGAAAACAGGAGTGGAAAACATTATTATACAACGTATGCAACTTCACAAAATCTTATTCCTTGCATTTTATAAATGTTGATCTATGAATTTTACTGAAACTAGCTAATCAAATTCAATGAACTTCTAGATGTGAAATGTGCAGATTGATATTTTGTAAATAGTTTGTTAAGTCAAAGTCCAATTTTATCTCCTTACACACTTTTAATATTTGACGTTAATAAACAAGTTTGAGAAAGTTTGAGAAGATTGATAAAGTCTTATTTTTGTTCTAGTTGTAATTATATAACGATGTGATACAAGTAAACTTCAATAAGCCTGTTAGACCCATTTAAGCTCAAATACTGGAAAATCGAATGAAATTGATCAGAAGATTAGAACCCCAGATATAGCGGTTAATTACAGAAACGTATAAAAAGTTACAAAAATGTTAATACCCGGGATTTAAAGCAAAGATTAATGAAATTCATTAAATTTTTTTAAAAGTTTAGTAGCCTGCAATTACACAACACACTCTAGCACATGCTCGCCCTAAATAAGCACCTAATCACATCTTAGACATCAATATTTTCCATCAATATTATAAACATCAATATCAATACATCTTACGCAGCAATGGGCACATCATTATTTTCGATTCTAGTTGCAGATGGCAATCCCAATAACCTAAACAGATGACGTCATTTCCTACATCGTTCTAGATTTATGACCTCTCAACGCCATACCATGGAAGCATTACACGCTAGTTTCCCGCAAACGTTCAAAGACAAAAATAAGAAAATCCAAAGAGGATTTTTTTCTTTAGAAGATAACTTTCCTTTTGCGCACACCCTCTCATCTAATCGCAAAATGTCCAATTTCCCAAACAAAAATAAGTCTGCTCCATTTTCAAGTACATTTCCACCAACAGTGATGTCCGAAGCCCTGTTAAATACGTTCATGCATGAGGAAAAAATTATAACTAATCAACGGATAGGTTTAGGAAATTATTTTATTTCTGTAGTAGTCTGTGGTATTTTAAGCAGCGTCTGAAAAAAATGAACGTTGGATGGCGAGTCAATTTTAATATATCGTAATACAGATATCGGGAAGGCTTAAAATGACCAAGATGTTTATACAAATTCATTAAAATTTATTTATTCACCTTATGGACTATGTTCAAAGTTTGTTTGAAAGATAATTTTTCGGTCTCTCCGACGGTGTTAAGATAGAAACTCTGTGATAATAGTTTAGGTTGCTAAGGAATGGATTTGTTTAAATATCAGCCAAAATCAGGATAAAACATAAAAGTACTAATACAGATATTGGAAAGGCTTAAAATGACCAAAATGTTTATATAAATTCATTAAAATTTATTTAATCACTTTATAGAATATGTTCAAAGTTGGTTTGAAAGATAATTTTTCGGTCTCTCCGACGGTGTTAAGATAGAAACTCTGTGATAATAGCTTAGGTTGCTAAGTAATGGATTTGTTTAAATATCAGCTTAAATCGGGATATAACATAAAATTACTAAAAAACCAATTCGATATTTAAAGAAATAACGCGAAATTGCACTTACTCTTGTCTTGAAGTACATGTGTACCATATTTCATGGTCGTACGATGCTCACATTTCACGCTACATATTGCACACACACACACACACACACAGAGAGAGAGAGAGAGATCTTCTCTCTCTCTTATTATATACTAGAAACTGTACCCGGCGTTACCCAGGATTTAAAGCTTGGACTCATTTAATTCAGTAAGCATTCCGAGAAGTAGTCACCTCCTTCTTCGGCCCAAACCGTCCGACCTACCCGAAGGTGAAAAGTATTTGTTTGAACGACCTAGAGAAAGCCAATTTAGAACGTAATCCATTGGGAATGGCATCCACAGGGATATACCCTTTTTCCCCTACCACCAAATTCTCGGAAAAACGTACGGACCCACATATTAAACTTGATCGTACTGCGCGTAGACACGGGGGCAGTTTGGGCAGAGCGGAGGACCGAACTCGGGTCGTCCATATGCAATCCCATAGCGCTAACTACTGAGCTGTCTCACCTAACCCTCATTACTCTGCCACCAACCACCAACCCATCGGAAGAACTTACGGTCCCACATATTTAACGTGTCCATACTCTGCGTCAACACAGGGACAGTTTGGGCAGATCCAGGAATAGAACACGGGTCGTCCGAGTGCAGTTCTTGAGCGCTAACTACAAGGCTGTCGCCATACCAAGCTTAGTCGGCTGCTATGCGAGCGCACGCTTAAATTACGAAACACACGCTAGCACATGCTTGCCCTAAATAAGCATCTAACCATCTTAGACAGCTGCTCGGATGTGTAAAACGCCATTGTCTCAGCGCTGTGCACATCAATATTTTCGATTTTAGTTACAGCTCCCAATTAAAATAAATCCCTACGCATCACTTCCTACAGAATTATAGATCTATGACCCCTGAACCCCATAGCAAGGACGCTCTCCCTCAATCCCAAAATATCCACACACCTAAACAAAATGAATCAGGTCCATTTCCCAGTACGTTTCAACCTCTACTGGGTTCGAAATATTCTAGATTCGTTCAATAAATCAAAGACATGCCTCGAAAGAAATGTATATTAATTATTATATGTATAATATTATTATTAAATGTATATTAATTATTAAATGTATAATAATGTATAATAAAAAGAAATTAATAAACGAATGCGTTTATGAAATTATTTTTTTTAATACTCTGGAATATTTTAAGCAGCTGTTGAAAAAAATATGAACATTGGATGGCGAGTTAATTTAAATATATCGTAATATAAAAATAGTAGAAGTTTAAAGCGCACGGAAATTATAATATATTTTATAAAAAAATCCATTGAAATTTTTCTATTCATCGTATGTATTATGTGCAAACTTTGTTGAAAGAGAATGTTTCGATCTTTCGGGTGGTGTCAAGATCAAAACTCTGTGATAATAATTTACATCAAGGGATGGATTTGTGTAAATATTGGCAAAAATCGGTCTAAAACATAAAATAAATAGACAACTAATTCGAAATTAAAATAAAATAATGCCGAGGTGTACCTATTCGTGTCTTGAAGTACTTGTGTACCAAATTCCATGGTCGTTCGATGTTTGGATTTCCCGCTACAGACTGCATACACCCACAAATACCCACATACACACACACACGCACACACACATACACACACAAACACACACATACACACAAACATACATACACATATATACACACACAGACAATCATACACATACACACACAGACAAACACATACACACACACACATCTTCCTCTATTAAATAAGATTTATATCAAACTTTTAATCAGTATTAAGTGCAGTCCAATAATACTCTAACAAAAGTATTCATTTTTGATTCACACAACGTTTCGCACATACATTTAGTTTTATTAATTACCAACATCTTACTGTACTTAATGTATAAACAGAATCGAAAAAGTTTAATCTGTAACAGTATTTAACGCCCATACTAAATTATTGCACTTTAAAGAGGTAATAAAACTTAATAGTTCTAATTAAGCTCTAAGGGACCTTTAACGAACGGCATTATGAAGATTCGTTTAACAAAGAAATATATGTCGCAATTAGTGTTTTAAAAATAGTACTCCCCGATAAATAAGTGGAATAATTTATAGTATCGATGTAGACTAAGCCTACGTGCTTAGATGATAGAAGTAGTATCTCCCCATATCTTAAAGGATACTCCCGTGAAATCATCGGTAAACAATGAATGATCCTTTAGTTTATAGACACTGCTTCAAATGGGTGAAAGTAATTTCTCCAGATTTCTTTCTGAATTGTGTGTTAGAGGTGTCTGTGTGGCTATCAGCTTTAGAAGTGTAATTTCCTATAAAACTATATATTTCAATATTAAGGAATGTCATGATTTGATAAAAAATCTTACATACAGTAAAGATGTTGTCCTTTATATTAAAAAATGTGGCCAAAAATATCATTTTGTATATTATGATTTCTTTTTGCAGGAAATATGCTCTGTTTAGAAAACAGAACGTATTATTTTTTAACGTTTCTCCAATTATTAATATATATTTATTTTTCCGAGATACGAGAGACTCGGCATGTAGATACATTTCCACCAGAGACAAAAAGTAAGATGTCAATAAGTGAATAGAGCGGTTTCAGAGCAAACGCAAAGATTGCACTTTGGATCGCACATAAAAAGTGCTGATCATCCAATAGTGCGTATCCATCCAATATTGTGTTTCTGCACAAATGAAAGAAAGGACTCATTGTGAGCTTAACAGAACGCGTTAGGCCATTCAAACGTTCTGGTTATTTCATTGGTCGAAAAGATCGAACAATAAGACAATGGCAGCAGCGGGTTCAAAAAGGTAGATATAAACTCAGATATAAAAGGATAAGAGAGCCCTAAGCAAATAAGTTTATTAATGATCGGTCATAAAACAACTGGCGGCTACCCTGTCGACAGTACAAAGACACATAGATTCCTCTACGTATTATGCAGTATCAAGACATACCAATGGTAGAGGTAACTACTGAAGCATTACTACATTCTTGACTTTGCATAAGATGTATATACCACTGACTACCCAATAAAGGTAACACCGTTTGCAGAACTGAAACTGAGTAATCCTGGACGATGTTCCAATTGTGTCATGAGGTAAATAGTCTTCATTATCACTTCTGTCAGGGAGATGATGACAAAAAGGTCAATTCAGCGCCCAGTTTGACATTGAAAGACACACGGCTATAACACCAGGTGTGACAATCTCTTTGAGCCATCTTTTAAGACATACAATTTCCCCTATTATTAATAGCTGATACTTTAAGAACTAATCTGTACCTCTGAAACACGCTGTTGGTAGTTGAGTAGTCTGTAATGAAATGTGCTATGTAAACAGACTATTTCTCAACATCTCAACTTATTTCTCACATATCCATACCCAAAAGTATTTGGCATATGGGTCATTTTCTCTAATCGGGCTTCTTCTT